>CM076076.1:30202971-30385471 GCA_038088235.1 Zacco platypus
TGTTTATGCTAATGCTCGCTGGAAGGACGGTTAGATGTGATGTATATAGTTTATATTTGTTAGTATGCACCTGGGTCATTTCTGCTCGCCATTAAACTCTGCAGCACAGACACCATTCACCGATCTCCACTGCTGCTTGTCCCAGCATGAATCAGGACAAATGGAAACAGTATAGCCTTCAGTGATGTCAGGATGATGTCAGTGACTTTGAGGAATGATGTCCATTAATCCACACAGACATTACACACCTGCACCTCCACACACATCGCACACACACATTTGTGTTTCTATACTGGTGGGACTTTCCTTTGACTTCTGTTGGTTTATAATGAGGTAATGATGTTTTATCTCCTAATCCTAAAATTAACCCACACAGAAAAGTTTTTTTTTTCAATATTTAGATTTTTTTTTAATTTTGTGTTTTAATTAAGTTTCATACTGTTTATTATATTACATTGTTTTATTGTTTCTTCACCTTTGACCCTAACATTGCATGTGATTTCGGATTTTAGGACATTCTGACGCAGTGTTGGGGGTAACGCATTTCAAGTAATTTGAGTTATGTAATCAGATTACTTTTTAAAAGTTACACATTACTGATCTGATCTGAGTTACTTTTTCAAAAAAGTAATGCAAGTTACTTTTTGAATTTGTATTTCCCTCAGCCTGAGGCTTATTCATTTCACTTTTGGTGTAAAAGGACTTTTACATTTGCCAAAAATAGAACTTTTTTTGTTATTAAAACACAAAGAAGTAACGAAACGCATTAGTTCCCATAAAAAGTAACTAAGTAACTCCATCAGTTACTTTTTTAGGGAGTAACACAATATTGTAATGCATTACTTTCAAAAGTAAAGTAACTTGAACACAACACCAGTTTCTCAGCAGTCTCCCACTTAAATAAAATAAAAATAAAACAATTGATAAAAAGGTTCAAAATGTCCAGAAGAAAAACATATTTGTAGCATATTTCGGAACATGAATCAAAATAAAATGATCAATAAAAAGATTTCAAAAAAATGCAATAATTAATTAGAATCTCTCACTTTTAAAAATAATATTTTTAAAATACATTTTTAAACTAAAAAATGTATATATATTTTTAAATAAATAAAAGTTTCCTGTCCAAAGTCCGTTTTTCTAAGTTATTGTAGGACACTTTAGACAAATACATACGCACCTGTATCATGCATTATGACGCAGCAACAATCTAGCATTGACGTCTTTCTAAATGTCGCTTCAGGTTCTGGCTGATAAAAGAAAGCTTTATGTCACAAAGGTCTCGCACAGGTCCTGAGGCCTGAATCTACACAATACTGATGACATAATACCAGGTGCAGCACACCTGCAATACAGTTTCTCTATTCTTAATCTGAGTGGTGTTTGTAGTTCCCCTTCCCCTTCCAAACCTCTACGATTGTGCATTTATTCTCTCCATCCCCTCATCCTTTCAAAGACATAAGAACATTGTCTACCTTGTGGTTCCTCCCTATATCCCACTTCCACCTAATCTTCCTTTTTATCTCCTTTTCTCCTCTGGGTAATAACTAGTGTATTTATACCTCAGCGCTGTTGCTGTTATTAGACATAATAGTGACTGCAGATGTGTAATTGTGGGAGACCTATTATTTTCTGTGTGTGCATGTGTTCCTCATGTAGGCCTATGTTTTATTCTATGTTTTAACTGACCGCCTCTGCTTTTTGTTAGCTTTTGTTCCAAAACATATTGCTACTGTACCTATGCAGCATTTTAAGGGGCATCTAAAAAGCTGTTCCAAAAAGATAAGATACTTATAGTGATGCTAACATGTAAACAATCACCTGCACATGCTTTAGCATATCATTAACCATGAGCGCGCTCTCGAGAGAAGGTTATCCCGGTAAATTTGAGTAGATTTATAGCAGGTTTATAACGTTTCAAAAAGCGATCCCATAGTGCAGCATTTACCTCAGTAAGTTAACCGAGTGTATCTCTGAGCTTGAGCGTGTGAGTGAGGGCGGGGCTAATTAGCATATTCATATATCTGTGTATATTACATGAAGTAAGGTTGTAGAGTTACAGCCAGGCTATTTTAAGGCATGAAGAATTTTTTTTCACAGGAGAAAATGTTTAAATATGTCACTAAAGATGAGTTTTAAGGGATACAATTATTGACTACAGGGGGACTTTAATAACGAATGACTGACTTTGCAAGTTTTTACATGTTTAAATAAAATATCGATTATTAAAATACGTAGGACTATATTTCAATGTTTCTGAAAATTGTCAATAAGATTTCCATCTCAATGTGTTTAGCTTAGCACCATGCTAACACCAAACTTCATTGGAATCAATTGTGAGTTGAGTCACCTGTGAGCATCACTTCTGAGGTGATTACCTCAGCTCAGAGACACACAAGTTACAAAAGTTTCTATTGTGCATAGTGTTACACAGTGATGTGTGCATACAGGGACTGATATTTTGTGCCACCGGTCAGATTAACGTAAAATAGTATGAAGACACATGTTTTGCAAAAGCACATTCTTAACAACACATTCTTTAACCCTGATGTTATGTTGCGGGTCAATTTGACCCGTTTAGATTTTCTAGTTGTTGGAAATACTGGTTAATCAATGGTTTTTTTCTTGATATTTTGTGACTTTTTCTCATTTATCATCATGAACACGCATGCAAAGTTTCAACATGCTGGTGTTTTTTGACACATACAAACAAAATGACTGTTACGTTCGTGATGTTCGCCGGGTCAATTTGACCCGCTTATTTTAACGCTCTAAGGCAACTGTACTGACCCAACATAATAACATTTCTTGGTTATATTTTGTTATTTTATTTTTTTTACTACCTTATGAAGCTAAAAATGAGGTTTTCCACACTTATTTCAATACAGAAAAATGTTTTAACCAGCAGCATGTGTGTGAAGTTCATATGCAGAAAGCACACACTTGCTCATCATGTCAGAAGAAACTTCTTGACTTTATGAAATGAGTCAACTTAGGAAAACAGCCAACTTAGGAAAAAGCTAATATTTTCATTATACAGCTACATTTAATTGTTCAGTTATGATGTTCTAAGAAAAGAAAAAAAAAGTTAAAAATGTATTTATTGTATTTAAAAATGTACTGTTTATTTTCAAATTTTGTCAAAACAAACCAGTTTTAAAAAATGGTTAAAAACATTTTCATTAAATCATATCTTTAGATATATATATATATATATATATATATATAGAATATTTGACAATATATGTTGATATTAAAAGTTTACAGTTTGTACCTGAATCTTTGTTGTTTTTCATAGTGTGATTTTTGAGGAATTGTATTGAATCCATTGAGGGTCAATTTGACCCTCTCCATAACAAGTGTACGCAGAAATCCAACAGTGCATAACACTAAATATCGACTGTGTCCATAAACTTTTTCATGTACTGACAAAACTGCTCCCAAACAAAATCCTTGAATCCATACATTTCCTTCCAGTTGGTTAGTTAGCCATTAGCTATTTGAGATTAGTCATCTCAAAACATTTTTTTTTTAATTTTAATTTCTGTTTTAACTGAAACATTTTCCCCCTCTCTTGTGAAGTGCTTTTGAGTTTCGAGTCATTGTCGAATAAATGAACCCTAAAGTCTTCATTTAATAAAGCTAAATGCTATAGGCCTTGAAAACCTGGGATTAGATTAGTTTCCCCACCCTGAGGGCTTCAGCGATGACAGGGACACAATGGAAAGCAAAGGCCTATCATTAGGAACCCGAGCTGGATTGAGTTGCCGCCTGACCCTCCTTGGCTAAGCTAGGTGTGGATGTCCACACCCTCTAAACTGCAAACCCGACCCAATGCAACATCTCTATCGGTGTTCGTCCGCATGAAAGAAATGACCTCAGTTGCCCATTAGCCTGCACTGTAATTACACAACTTCAATGAACAGTGACTCAGCACAAGCTAATGGAAGGAGGAGAGTAGGAAAAATAATTAACAGACTTTGAAATGGCGCACACATGCCAGCACAAATTCTTCTTATTACATCCACAGTTGTTCCCCGACTGTTTCACACACGTGGATATAGTATCTCCTAGTGTCTGTAACACATTCACGCCACACACAATAGCTGGACAAAATGAGTCTAATAACCCCATGCAGAGCGTGATGGACCCTCATGGTGACCCTCGAGGCACATACACAGTATGATGCAAAGAAATGTGTAATGAATTACTCCCTTGCTGACATATGGTCCTCCATCCGGAGTGTCAACAGATGGCTTTATGGTCTTCTCCACTAAATATTTACCCTTAAATGCTTGCTAAGGCAATTACTATTGCTCATTTTAAGAGATGACATAATTTGTGCAAAGACATCAAATAGTACGGCTTATTCAGAGGTGCTATAATAACTGTGGTCTCCACAGACTCATTTAGACTATAACTATCCCTTAAGGGTGCACAGGTGCCAGGTCAACCCAAAGTATTAGCTACACATTAGCCTGGCTAAGAGACGAATAAGCTCTCCTCAAGTTAGTTTCCTGTTAAAGTCTGAGCTGAACTGAACATGTTGTATTCAGCACAACATGTTCTGTGGTGTGTATCTTGTGTTTCCTACCCACTTGAATGGAGTTATCCATTAATTTTGACACCATGTTATATGTGTTGCCTCCCCAGCATGTCTGGACCACAGAAGATTGAGTCTTACCAGTGGAATGTCTAAATGCACACATCTCAGAGTGCTTATCCCTCAGGCCATAGAGGCTCTTTTTCACGGTAATAAATCTGAATCCTAACTTTGATATTTTGGAAAGTACAGCACCTAGGATATTTTTCATGTTTTTTGTTTGGAACATGGCAAAGATGGACCACCAAAGTTGTCATATATATATATATATATATATATATATATACAACTCCTGGGTGAGATGAGCCTGGTTTTCAGCTAGATAAAAAAAAATGATAAAAAGCAATTGTTTGCAATGTTGTTGAAAGATAGCTGGAATATACAAGTGTTTACATGAGGTATTGTCAGATGCAAAACTGCATGGAAGTTCCATGTTTTTTCTCAGTATGGTTCTTTTTTAGTTTCCTCTACTTGAGCTTTGCTGTTTCATTCTCCTCCATTCATAGAAACACACCCAGGGCTGGGTAGGTTACTTTAAAAATGTATTTCACAACAGATTACAAATACATGCTTTAAAAAGTAATTTGTAACGTATTTCGATAGATTACTCAAGGTTTGTAACTTAATCTAAATACTTTAGAATATTTTGGAATACTAATAATTATGTAGCAAACACAAAAAAGGTAATTGTGAGTTTTTATCTCACAATTCTGACTTTTTTCTCAGATTTGCATGATATAAAGTTGCAATTGTTATAAAGTTATAAAGTCAGAATTATGAGATATAAACTCGCAATATTGAGAAAAGTCAGAATTATGAGATATAAACTCGCAATATTGAGAAAAGTCAAAATTATGAGATATAAACTTGCAATATTGAGAAAAGTCAGAATTATGAGATATAAACTCGCAATATTGAGAAAAGTCAGAATTATGAGATATAAACTCGCAATATTGAGAAAAGTCAAAATTATGAGATATAAACTTGCAATATTGAGAAAAGTCAGAATTATGAGATATAAACTTGCAATATTGAGAAAAGTCAGAATTATGAGATATTAACTCGTAATATTGAGAAAAGTCATAATTATGAGATATTAACTCGCAATATTGAGAAAAGTCAGAATTATGAGATATAAACTCGCAATATTGAGAAAAGTCAGAATTATGAGATATAAACTCCCAATATTGAGAAGTCAGAATTATGAGATATAAACTCACAATATTGAGAAAAGTCAGAATTATGAGATATAAACTGACAATATTGAGAAAAGTCAGAATTATGAGTTATAAACTCACAATATTGAGAAAAGTCAGAATTATGAGATATAAACTGACAATATTGAGAAAAGCCAGAATTATGAGATATTAACTCACAATATTGAGAAAAGTCAGAATTATGAGATATAAACTCGTAATATTGAGAAAAGTCAAAATTATGAGATATAAACTGACAATATTGAGAAAAGCCAGAATTATGAGATATAAACTGACAATATTGAGAAAAGCCAGAATTATGAGATATTAACTCACAATATTGAGAAAAGTCAGAATTATGAGATATAAACTCGTAATATTGAGAAAAGTCAGAATTATGAGATATTAACTCGTAATATTGAGAAAAGTCAGAATTATGAGATATAAACTCGCAATATTGAGAAAAGTCAGAATTATGAGATTTAAACTCACAATATTGAGAAAAGTCAGAATTATGAGATATAAACTCACAATATTGAGAAAAGTCAGAATTATGAGATATAAACTCACAATATTGAGAAAAGTCAGAATTATGAGATATAAACTCGCAATATTGAGAAAAGTCAGAATTATGAGATATAAACTCGCAATTGCAAGAAAAAAAGTCAGTATTGCAAGTTATCATCATGTAATTCTGACTTTATAACTTGCGATTGTGAATTTATGTCTCCCAATTCCGATTTTATAAAACGCAGTTGTGAGTTTAAATCTTGGACTTTAGAAAAAAAAAAGTCAGAATTGTGAGATGCAAACTCGCACTTGCCAGGAAAAAAGTTGAATTGTGAGATAAAAAGCTGCAATTACTTTTTTTACAATTACAAGGGATTCAAACAACCGTCGAAAAGCATGAAAACAGTCGTGGATCATCCGGTAATGTTTACATTAATGTTTAAATGACATTAAAATTCAAAGTAATCACTTTGGTCATCTAAAATACTTTTCAGATGTAACTGTAATCTGATTACCACCCATTTAAAATGTAACTGTAATGAAATACAGTTACTCAAATTTTGTATTTTAAATACGTAACTAACTTACTTGTATTTTGTTACTCCCCAACCCTGAACACAAAACACCCTCAAGGTGTGCATGAGAGTCTAACCCAGCAATCATCTTTATTTTTTACAACTAATCTTTCTTTGACGTTAACCATTTAAACAATTGACAACTGATCACATGCACACAATGTTCCCTTTTTTTTTTTTTTATCATGTACCTTCCTCAACCCCCTCCACCTGGTGAGCAACAAAATCAATATCAGCACTGGAAAACTCAGTCCTATGCCAAACTGCTTTTTTCCATCATTGAGATCAAAGTGGGAGGTCATGGAAGTTTGTTTGCGCAGGGAGCAATAAATTTTCCTTGAAAACAAGGCAATAAAAATGTGTTCCCGTGTCATCACGTGCCATGCATTGCCTCTCTTTTGTTATTGCTCTGTGTGTGTGTTTTGGGATAATCTGTTTGTTTTAGGTCTTAAGTTATTTGGAAGTGAAGCAAATCCTTTCAGAGTCAAATGCGACTCTTTCTTCTCCCCCCAACTGTAACTCGGCCATGTGTGCTCAAGCTGAGAGTTTACTCTGTTTAATTGTTTTATAATAAAAACATTTTTACTCAATGCTACATTTGGAACATTATGGTAACTTGGAAAATACAAGAAATTGGTGCCAAACGTGGCCTAATTCAAATAGGGCTGATATGGAAATTGTGATCAAACCCATGTCCCAAACCCAAGTCGTGTACCTCAAACCCCATTTTGTGCCTGCATTGGCCACACCATGAAATGCTGGCTGGGCTTAACTGGAATATGGAACAGGAATAAAACTCACTCTTAAAGGACTTTTCGGATTCAAAACAAATCAATAGCACCTATCTCATGCTGAAAATAGCTCAAAATATAAAACAAAAAACTAATTTTACGTGATGCACATACAGTGGAAGGTCATGAGCCATGGCATTCTAGAGGCTTTAAAAGCAGAAATATGAAGCATTTTTTGGTTACTCTTTATTTTAAAGTGTCCTTGTTAAAGTGTAAATGTCCATTTAAGTGGTTTAGGATTAGTTGCATGTAATTATGCATAATTTACTGATATTACTACAGTAAATAATTGTGTATCAAGGGGAATGTAAAATAAAGTGTTACCCATTTACTTGCAGCTATATACCAAAAGAACAAAGCTCTGTCATGTTATGGTTATTCCTTGAAACCTGCACTGAAATTCTCAAGTCCTGTCAATAGCCATTTCCAGCCAAAGCTGCAAATTTGGAATATCGCATGAAACATTAGCGAATAAAGAGCTGTTTCCATCCAGTCAAAGGAACAAAATCCTTACGTCCTGATAAACCGGCACTAAATATCGCTAAGTAAATGGAAGTTTCTTAACGACAGACTTTGCCCAGGCATTACAGAATGACCAAAGCAGCATTTCAGATGGTGTGCAATGAGATCGGTCCGCTGGTTGGTCCAGGTATGCAGTCCCATCACAAACTCACATGACTTTGATGCACATCATGGAATTTATTCGGTAGTGTTTTTGGCGTTTCCATCCAGAGTTATTTTTATGTGATATCCCAAAATGTGCATAATAATAGTTGGATGGAAATATAGCTAATGGAGTAAACAGTTCAATCAAACTATGGAGAGCAAGGGAGGCTTGGAACATCTGCTGTGCCTTCATTTTCAGTTCATAAACTTCTTGCCCAAGGGAGAAGAGGACTACTACAGCATGTGTTCAAGTTTTTAACAGCCCAAGAACAAAGAGCTTACTCACCTGTTCCTCTGGCTCCTCCAACCCACAACAAAACAACATTGGTGGCTGCCAACACTCAAAGCACAGATAAATTTTTCCATACTGTAAGGATATGGAAAAACCTTCATCTGATACCATTAACGAGAAGACTGGGCTGACATTGAAGCATCAGAAGATTCCCTTTCACTTAAAAGACCATGGATGACCTAAGAACTCTATGTAGTTCCAAATGCCACCTTTAACTCTTGAGTCCACTCTTGAGACCATGTGACATAATGCCACTTAAACTAATGGATAGAAATCCACTGGAGTGTGCAAAGGTGTCTGCTCATGAGTATCCTTTGAATCAAGCAAAATGGCAAATGGGACACCCAGCTTTGTTGGACTTTACAGACACATACTAACGAGTCTGCAATACAGAAACCACAAGTCCACATCAATTGTGCCATTTGGGACACGGCCTTTGATTGTTCAAGACTCAAATTGGGCCCTATTAGCAGCTGTAAGTACATATTACAAAAGATACTTTGCAAAATCTACCATAGTGGTCATAGATCGCAAAATTTAGGTAGCACCAGTTAAATAACCAGTTGGTAAGTTCTAAAAGACCTCCATAGTTTTCTAATGTGGGTCATTCCTGCAAATATTCATATGAAACTACTGCAAATAAGCAAAATTTATATGTATAGGTTCAAAAGTAAAGGCCATATGTTTTGAATGCAGGTTCTTTTTTGGGATCTCTCACATTTATGCATTTATGTAGACAATTTTGTTTAAAATAACGTACATTGCATTCAAGGTGTGCATTAGTGCAGTTCCTGGGAATCAAACCCATCACTAATGCAAAGCCCGACTGTTTGAGCTATACAGGAAAAGTGGTCCTGGGCTTGAACGTTTTCTTGCTCATTCAAGGTCTTGGATGTCAACCAAGAAGATTACAAACAGAAAACTTAACCAGCAAGAATTCCTTGGTCAAATACCTTCCTGAAAAAGGCAGTTCTGGTTTACCAGTTTTACTGGCGAACAGCATCGCTTTGCAGGTCCACCAGTTAGACCAGCATCCAACCACTAACCATTGAATGTCTCAGTCTCTCCCTTCTAAAACCTCCAGCAATCATTAGCAAACTACAGGGTTGCATGGGGGAAGTCACACGGCCGGCTCCCCTCCCACAACCACCGTTACTGCACGTTTCCCACACAGCACTGCCAAAACCTTTGACCTTAGAGCCCCAGAGAGGTTAGGCGAAACAGGACCACCCTGCCTGGCTTAAGGGAGCGCCCCTGGGGGCTTCACCCCACCCCACTCCAGCCTCAGCGAGGGACTTCATCAGCGGTGCTTATGGCTGAATAGAGCCATTTCAGGGGGTTGTCAGTGTTGTGGGGAGCACTGGATGTGAGCAAGGATTTGGGCTGACACGATGTCTGCTTGCTTATACTGAGTAATTGATCTCACTGGCTTCATGAAGTGCTGTTGGAGAAGCAGTCAGACTCTAAATACTGACATCTGTCCCTACTTCCCTTACAGAGGGGCCCGGCTGTGGGCAGATCAGGTTCGGTGTGTCAGAATGGGGTGAATCAAAACTTCAACAACCAGCAGCTAGAATTCATTTAGTGGAAAGTAAATGCTACTAGAAGAGGAAATCAAATAGAGCCACTGCATTGTTCTGGCCCAGTACAATTGAGCATACCATGCGATATTAGTTTTGTTGTATTAAAAATAGCAACATAATGTTAGGATTTACATATTCATAGCTGAGCATTTTGGAGTGTATTTGCTGGAAGGAAGGAGATGGATTGAAATGTGTAAATCTCAGCTGTCCACCTCTAAATCTCTCTTTATCACCTGCCATATAATGCTCTCAAGGGTTTCTCACAGCACGACAAGTCCCCTAATAAAGCTGCCGGATTTCACCTCATGCTTTCTGCCAGTTAATCTCCATTACCTGAGACTTCCACTTCAGCTGAAAGCCGTAACTTCTGGGGCTATGTAGTTACAGGTGCACAAATTGGTTCCCATAATAGGTTTTACTGTTTATAAAAGGACATTTACACACTCTTTAACAGAGATATCAAGATCATTCAAAAACAGTTTGAATGATGCTATGTAACAGTTTGGTATACAGTTATAGTATCAGATGTACATTTTATATTCTATGGTACTACCATTTCAATATATGGTATTCCACATTACTTGCATGATTATTTTTGCATTGGTTCATTTCCATTGGACATTGGTAAAAGTAGACATTTAGTGAAGACTCAGACAATCCCCTTGCTAAAAAGTAAGAAAGCAACACCAAAGTCATTGGTTTGATTCACAGGGGTGCAATGGCTGGTTAAAATGTATACCTTCAATGCAATGGAAGTTGCTTTGGATGAATTGTTATTAAGACCTCCTAAAATAAAGCTCCCCAAACATGTTTGGATATGTGTCTGCATGTGAACAATAGCGGCAGTCCCAGATTTGTGGTCTCATCAGATGCTGAGATGCCTGGGAACGCTGACGGCAGGATGCAGGAATGTGCCGGCAGGTAGCAGAGGGGCCCAGGAAACAGTGGGATGTGGAAATATCCGTGCTGTCGAACAATGGAAGCCGTGTGTGGGTGCGGTAAAAAAAAGCCCCTGAGAGAGAGGAGGGGAGATCAGGTTACCCGGCCCCACTTACCTGCTCAGTTCAACACAAACACTTCAAAGAGAGAAGGAAAGACAGTAGGTTCAATGTGTACCATTCACAGAAACCCAGGAATTAGTGTGTGTGTGTGTGTGTGTGTGTATGCTTTTGTGCCTTTACGTGTGTGTTCCTACAGCGGAAAGCTGTTGATTAATTGACATGGGAGTGAAGTAAGAGGGGGAAGCTTTCTGACTATAGACAGCTCTAGTGTGAGACTCTATGTCTTAGTAAGTGGATAGACACTTAATTTTATTCATTTTTTTTACATTCTAAAAATAGATTTGGGTAATTTTATCATTGTGCCAGCACAATTCTAGGGTGCTCCAGACCACCTCCAGACCTCTATAATATTCCAGACATGGCTTGGTGCCTATTTAAATAAGGCTTTAGGATTTTTCCACTGTTCTTATAATCCTCCAGGCGAGGTCTGAAACATAATTGCACATCTACTCAATAAGCTGCACAATTTGATATATCATTTATTGTGTGCTGGATAAGCTGTGGGATAAGTTATACTCTGAAGTTAAGAATTTAACATTATAGGGTTATGTTTTAAATCCTTAGCAAGCCCCACTAAAGATATTCTCTGTCTCTACCTTAGAATTATCACGCAGACACTTTTGTCGAAAGCAGCATTCGGGATGTACATTGTATCGTTGTTTTGCCTGTATTTTGATAGGACAGTACAAGGTTAGACATGAAGCATTGGCCGCGGAAAGAGAGGGGGACAGGGTTGGGAAAGAACCTCATTTTGTATCATTTTGTTTGCATTCCCTGGGATTTGAACCCATGACCTTTTCATTGTTAGAACAATGCTGTACTATTTGAGTTATACATCAATGTTGACCGTTGTCACCATCTCGGCAGCCAAGGGCTGACAACATAAAAAGGAAGAAGTAAGGAATCCATAACATACTACGATTGTTCCGGTCTGTTTACCCCATGGATGCAATCTCTGCTATTATTTGAACTACTTCTGAAAAGTCTACTTTCATGTTTTACAAGCTCAGCAATCTATGGTTATCAGAGATCATATCCAAGATGTCTCTGGGTGATCAGACATATACCAAAACAAAGTGTTGCAGGGCAACTTCAGCTAATCTCAGAAGGTTAGAGACTTGGTGTTCAAGAGGGTTTTACTGTACAGGAGGTCAACGGGTCTCTAATGGTGTGTAACTGCAGCAGATGTCTTACTGAAATCTGAGAGCTTCAGCGATCTGCCAAAAACAACACTGACCTCAGATCAGAGAAGCTGCTTCTCTTCCTTGGTTGTTGTTATTGAGGATAATGTTTTGGTCGGTCCAGTAATTGGGCATGTTTTTTTCTCCTAACAGATCAGAGAATCACACTTACTATCCATTTATTGAATAGTTGCAAGGGTGTCCTTGGGGATTTAAGGTGGTTGCTTATTGCACTCAAAGGAGTGCATATTCCTGTTCCTAAATATTGCTCAGGTCCTTCCTTCAGTGTTAGTCTATTGGACTTTTTATCAACTTCCAGTGAAAAATCTCCTCAGCAAGTCCTTCAAATTGATGTAACACGTCCACAGCACAATCTGTGCATGCTGAGGTTAAACACTTTGAGTTAGGAGTTTAGAAATAGCCTTAGCAAGCACCACTAATAATAGTAACAACTCTGCTGTGAATAAACAATCTTGGTCTCCCACTGACAGAACAAGTGTTAAAGTGCAATGTTTATGCTCACGCTAGTTTTGTGGCACCTCGCACCTCTTTTCCCACCACCACACCTTCACACTTCTCGGCCACACACTCATCTTCCTTGTGTTTACGAGATTTCCATGTGCTATCCAAATCCGACCTGTTCACCTGAGTGTGTCCGGAAATAACACAAGTCTTAATTCACGTCTTATTTTTCAGTGGATCTCCTCTTGCGAGTCTTTGTTCCTTGGAGTTGTAATGAAAGAACTCTAAACAGCACAATAAAAAGTGAACGGAGATAGAAACTTCTTTGTAATTTAACTCGCTGGGATTACGTACAACCTCTTATCGCTGGAACCCAAACAAAACAATCGAAACCGCACTACACTGCACTGCAAAGGCCTCCTGCAATCAAGATGATGGAAGTCCAAGGCCTCCACTTCCACAACGGGCCATAAAGAATGGTACCGTTGCTCTTTGAAGCCAACTGATTGTTTAGCAGTCTGATGGGGCAGAGTCAAGGCTATCAGCTGATGAAGAGCATTCTGTCGAAACTAATCCCACATCCCGCCGTTTCACTACACTCTTCCACCTTCCACTTTCCACACAGCTAGTGCTTCAAAGTGCCGTGGATTGATTCTAGGACAGATATTTATCACAAGGCCTGACAGATTGCCTTTATGGCATGTATCTGTTTCAGTGGCCAGGAGTAATGAAGCTTCCCTTCCCCCAAATCTCAAGCTCGACAAAACGTCCAAGTAAAGGAGGGTTTCCATCAACAGGGCCTAGATCCCCGAATGATGTCACTCCTCTGCTGGCAGCCGATGGGGCCCATGAGTCAAGGGGTCATAAAGAAACATCTGCTCCATTCTGTACAGTGCTGTCCTGTCTGGAACAGTCTCGGCTATTAGTAGAGGAGAAGTTGTGGAGAAGAGTAAGACATCAGGTCAGAGATGTGTGAGGAATGTTAGACTCAAATGTAAGAGATTTAAGAGCTGCGTCTTCATCTAAATGTTTCTGACCATTTTGAATCAAGAGGCCCTCATGACAAAAAAGTTGTCAAAAGAATTCTGAGAATTGAATGATCAGGCATTCAATGGACACATTCCAAATGGCATCACATTTTACCCATATTGGGTGTGACAGCTAAAATCCCAACTCTTATCTCATAAAAAAATCCATGTATTTTCTTTGGTAGAAGACCAATGAAAGGCTGGCATACCCTTTAAATATCAATCAGACAAATCAACAAATATGGCTGCCAGCAGCCAATCACATTTCAGTTACACTTTATTTTAGAGATCCCCTTTAGATATTCTGTTGACTTTAAGTAACGTTACCTACATGTCAGCTAACTTTTTGGAGAATATTGAGTATTAGTAGAATCTGAGCGTTAGGTTAGGGTTAGTAGAATAAATTGTAAGAGTAAATTGACATGTCTGTTGAGGGACCAACAAAATCAAGTGTTATCAGATATTAAGTAGACAGTCTCTACTAATACTCTAATAAGAGTTAGTTGACATGTAGGTGCGACGTACAGAATGACTAAAGGGGACCATCAAAATAAAGTGTTACCCAAATTTCAGCAGCTATTAACTTAAATAGTAAATGGCCGATTATTATGAAATTTGGCAAATACTTACATGGTGTCTAGATGAAACACTGTACCACATTTTGTGAGAATAAGCCAGATGGTGGCGCTATAAAAATCAAAAGTACTCTTCTTTAGTGAAAAAGACTTGTCTGTTTGTCACAGAAATGCATTTTATGGCTTAAGATGACTTTAAATATAGTGTTTAAGACATATTTACTACAGATTTTATACTTTGATGGTGCTTTTGTGTCTTTTTTGGAGCTTGACAGCATCTGGCCACTACACTTTTTCACGGAAAAGAGCAACTTGGACAACATCTCTGTTCATATTTATGCAGATTTAGAACAACATGAGTGTGAGTAAATGATGAAATTAATTATAACATTTTTGTTTATTATTTGCTTCAGCACTGGTTTTACAAGCGTAGATTATTATTTGATAAGTCGGCTACATGTGGTTTTCCAGCTAGATCATTACATGTCGTCTTGCTGAACAGTCTGGAGTGTTTTGTTTGTTAAGTTGAACTATTTTGTGTATAAGACTTGAAATGAAATGAATTGTAAAAGTGCTAGTACATAGTGGCAGGGATATCAGTGGCTTGGGTTAGGTTACGGTTGTGTGTTCCTATGAGGCAGAGACATTTAAATAGAGAGTGAAAGAAAGAGTGCACTTATTTCTACAGATGTCTGTCTGAGCATCTAAATTTGGGGTGTAGTGTGAGTGATTTGTGATATTTGTGACTGTCGGCAAGACTTAGTGACTTGTTTGTTTTTTTACGTGTCTATATTTGTGAGTGGAGTCTATACATCTGTCTGGGCTCCATTCGTGCCTATTTAAGGGTCAACTGCAGATCCTTTCATTTTTAACCTATGTTAATGTTTGCACGTGTCACTTACAGGTCACTTACTGTGGTCCCAGAAATATTCAGACACTTAAGTCATACATAAAAACAACTAGGCTGCTTCACTTTTCTGAGCCATTTTGTCAGTCACTTCCAACTGGTGTCTGATTTGCGATTGATTTTAATGTATTAAAGCAGATTTCAAATGATGTTTTGATTCTCGTGCTTTAACACTTTTATTTTTAAAGCACTGCTTGGACCGCTTGGGCCCGTGCATTTGTCATTTTATCTTCTTTACCATGGTAAAAATCACTGTAAAAGGTGGTCATTGTTTAGTTATAGCCTACAGAAAAACTAGAACGGTCCAGTTCTAGTATTGAATGAATCTATACAGACAACAGAGAGGCAGATTATTAAATATAACCGGTAAAATGTACAGTGATGTCTCACAAGTGCCTCTATTGTTGGATCAGCTATTTCAGCACATAGATACAGGCATTTCAAAAGAAAGAAAATAGATTTAAATATAGGCTGTCCCTGACATCTGCTCAAGTATTGTATATACTCAGTCACTGGGTAAAATGTCTACCAAATTACACTCTGGACACAAAACCAGAACACCGCAGAACGAGGCCAAGCCTCAAGAATGATTAAGATGTCAAATGTCTTCCAAAAGGTTTTACAAAACATAATATTGGGTGTATCATAGTTCATAACTTCATTATGTGCATGTAGAGGCTCATGATCTGTTATGCAACTACATTGAAATAACACAAGGTTTAGATTTGGTGCGACTCAGGCTGTGGCATGTAAGTTATGAAGCAATTCGCAATCCATCGTCATCTTCATATAGAACTTTTTTTTTTTTTTTTTGAAATTCCTTAAGCAATAATTTTGACGTCCCTCTTTTTTAAAAATTGTATTTAATGGATTTAAATGTACATATTGCACTTTTAAGAATTTCACGGCTAATATTTATTTTTGGCTTCTTTATGTTAAATTGCATAAGAATTTTCCTCATTTGTAATTAATAACATCTGATAAATGAACTACAGATTAATATAATATAATATAATATAATATAATATAATATAATATAATATAATATAATTTTACATATAATTAACTGGCAAAACACTGGCCAAACTATTTTCCAACAATATTGTTAGGCTGCAGATAATATATATTAGGTAATATATATCACATAATATAATATAATATAATATAATAAAACATTATTAAGTAGCAAAACATTTGCCAATACTGATGGACTGTCAGATAATAATATAAAAATTATGTAAACATTAGTATATTTTATAAAATATGACTAAGTGGCAGGTGAGAGAGTTTAGGAATATAATATAATATAATATAATATAATATAATATGATATAATATGATATAATATAATGTAATTTTACATATAATTAACTGGCAAAACACTGGCCAACACTATTTTCCAACAATATTGTTAGGCTGCAGATAATATATATTAGGTAATATATATATCACTTATAATATAATATAATATAATATAATATACTATAATATAATATAATAAAACATTATTAAGTAGCAAAACATTTGCCAATACTGATGGACTGTCAGACAATAATCTAATAATTATGTAAACATTAGTATATTTTATAAAATATGACTAAGTGGCAGGTGAGAGAGTTTAGGAATATAATATAATATAATATGATATAATATAATATAATGTAATTTTACATATAATTAACTGGCAAAACACTGGCCAACACTATTTTCCAACAATATTGTTAGGCTGCAGATAATATATATTAGGTAATATATATCACTTTTAATATAATATAATATAATATAATATAATATAATAATGTAAAAATATCTTAGAAAACATTATTAAGTGGCAGGTCACAATGAAGGTCAAAAGTTGTAGCTCTGTTTGTGTCCATCAGGCGATCCTGTAATCTAAAGAAAAACGAACAGACAGTCACCAACAGCTGGAGAAGCTGGAGGAGGAATCAGGCCACCCTGAATCTTTTTAACAGCAGCTGCTGTCAGGACGCTGCCATTTTCATTTGACTTGACGCCTGCTGTACTTGAACTTCAAGTGCTTTAGATCTCAAAACAGCAGGCTGCGTGTCAAATCGCTCAGGCCCAATGATGACCTGAGATTTTACACTTTTAGGAGAGTGGTGAGGTGGACACTTAGTAATTGTTTGGTTTGACGTCAGATGGAGTATCGAGCCCACTCGTATGCATACTTACATAGAGATACACACTAGCGCACGTTTCCTGACAGAGGGGCCGGTTGTTCATAAGAGAGCTCTGTTCTTCATTTCAGAGGCCAAGGTCACCAGACATGCTCGCATGAGGAAGTTCCTCACTAATGAGCACAATTATCAAGCTGAACGAGGGGCGAATATTCCTCCTCTGATCACGTCTATGTTGTCAGGTTTTTGAGTCCTTTTCCTGAGTATGTTGTCAATGCCGCCTGCAAGAACTCAGTAATTAAAGCAAAAAGTATGTTGAAATTCAGTCTTTGATCTGAATGTTTCAGAACAAAGTGACACTTTTAATCATTTTGTGCTTGGGTTTATATTTTGAGGAGAAAGCACAAAAAATATTTTGGTTTAGGGAGACTCTTTTTTATTATCTGTCATTATCTATCATTAACTTACTGGGGATTTTTGTAAAATCTGAATTGAAAGGAATAATCCGCACAAAAATTAAAATTTCTTCTGTGGAAACACTTGTGAAAAAGAAGTTCATTTGGCATACTTTTACGCAAATATTTTTTGACCACTGAATTACATGCTAATTTCAATTAATTGAAAATGTATTATAACTTGTTTAAATGCAATTAGCTGAATATTTTTAAATGAAATATGGTTAAACTGTACTGTCAAATATCCTGACAAGCCTTTATGGTAAACTAAAGTATACTTTAATGTATTTTCTACTGAAACTTTTATGTCATGCATTTAAATGTATTTGAAATTAGTTGCATTTTGGTACATTTAAAACATATTAACTTAACTTAATTTTATATCAAACACTATACTGTTCTGTTATTAATTATACAATATAATAATATATTTAATATATAATATACTTTAATATATTAGTCAACACATCAGAATATATGTACTTCTTAAAAGCACGTCAAAGATTATTAAAACATGATTTAAAATGCACTTTAAAGTAAACTTACTTTTTAAAACTGTACTTAAACATTTATGAAAGTATACTATCTTTAAGTGGACTTTTATTGCTTTATATATTACCTGAAAGTTGATTTAAAAAAAAAAAAAAAAAAAAAAGTTCACATTCAGTACAATGAAGCACACTTCTTTTCACAAGGGACAAAAAAGAAGATGTTTTGAAGAATGTTCATGCTGCTCTTTTTCATACGAAACCACATTATGAGGCACTGTCAAAAAAAAGTCTTCTGAAGCCATACAAAGGATTTGTAGACCAAAACGTAAACATTTTTTGTTGTCACAGTTCTTAAATGGCATTCCAACATCCACATATTCAAACTTAGTTACTATAAAGTTACATTGTGATAAAGGCTAAACAGAATATGTAAATAAATTGTCAATCCCTAAAACTGTCAATGTGAACGTAGCCAAAGGCGCAAATATGCAGAAAAAAGCAATTGCAAGATTTAAACTTACGTTACAAGACATTAATTACAATTATGAGGCATAAAGTATGTTTCTACCACCTCGTGGCCACTGTATCCTTTCAATACAGCCTACACTGGACACTTACAAATCAAGAAAGACAGGTTTGGAACACCATGAGTGTAAGTAATGACAGAATTTTATTTCATGGTGAATTAACTCTTTAAACGCTCCTAGAACGACACCTCAAACAAGTAAAACATTCCTCCACTGTATATAATGGCTTTTCTCTGCTTCATTGGATAAACTCTGTCCGTCACCCTCCCTCCCCCTCACCTCTCTGTAGTGCTTATCCTCCTCCGACCCTGTGCCTGACCTTTATAACCCCCTGATCGTTATTCTCTTAGAAAAAAAGAAAAGAAAGTAATCCTCCAAAAGAGACCAGACTAAAACCATTAGTTTTAGGTAATGAGAAAGAGAAACTCAACTCCAAACTACAAAACAACAACAACAGGAACTCTTAAGGTATATGGTATATATACCTCTTCTATAGTTGCTGCTCAGTGTAATGACACATCATATAAAAATCCAGTTATTTATTAATAGTAGCACTACCCTCAGTTTCCTATTTTTATTTCTTATTTTTATTTAATCACCATAAAATGCCCGCATTTACACATCAGTGATGTCTAAGTAAGTATAAGTATGTATATAAGTATGTATAAAAGTATGTCTGAGTAAGTAAGTATAAGTATTATAAAAATCTAATAGTCATAAAACCCCAAAAATATCATTTTAAGTATCAGAAGAACTAACGATAAGAGCAAAATGGGAAGGTCCACCAAACCTTGAGCTGTGTGTAGCACCTACGGCTCTGCAGAGCCTTACCAAAGATCGAAAAAAAGAGCAACATAAGACTTATTTTATATTTTTTAATTTATTTTTACTCAGATCCATAGTGATCCAGTCTGACTTCAACATTTGCACATAAAACATATGTACAATAATTGGTAACATTTTATTTTACAGTGTCATTGTTACATATGTTACATGTAATAACTATAAATTATGCATAACTACATGCAACTAACCCTAAACCAACCCAAACCCTAATCCTAACCCAATAGTAAGTACATGCAGTTACTTAATATTACTCAGTACTTAAATGTATAATTACAGTGTAACAAAGTCACCTTAAAATAAAGTGTAACCCACTAATTTCATATACAGAGACAATTTATAAAAAAACACAACTTCCGTCCATTTGGATTACACAATTTTAACAAACTAATAAACTTAATGTGATATTCAAGTAGTTAAAATTCAAATATTGAAAAGATAAAATGTTTGAGATTGGATTATTGATGATAAATACATAAACCTATTTATCGAGTATTTAAAACACACTCTGTTTATTAGTACTATTACAGAAATCTTACCCGTTTCGGACAAAATAAGCAAGATAAGTAAAATAAGCAAAGCTGACATTAATATATATACAATATATACAAATGTCGTTTAGTTAGTCAAGAGATTGTAAGCACCGCTTTTGAAGAGTACGCATGTGCGTACATGCTCTGGTACGTAAGAACGAGCCCGAAATAAAGCAAAATAACTGAGAAAAATGAGAATTAGTCCTGCAGATGCCATGTCCGTAATTTATAGCAAAAATCTACCATTAATTCGATGTCAAACGGATTCATTTAAAGAAGGTATTAGCCTATTCCACCACCTGTGCGACATCATTAACCATCATTAACAAACGTTTTTTTAAACGTAAACGGTGGTGCGTTGAACACCCTGTTCTGATGACGCAAGAGAGTCAACTATGGCAGCTGAGAAGGCCATTCTTTGTGTTTTTTTTGAAGAATTTTCAGAGCCTGATGAAATCGGGTGTTTAACACGGCAAAATACACTCAATGTTATAGTCACTGCTTTTGCCGTCCAGAATAAAAGAGAATCCCTAATTTTTGTGATCCAACATTTGCCTCGCATTTGATTATCTTTTTTATCTCCTGGTAATCAATTCTAACTTGTCGTTCAACCCGGAAATCATAGTAAAACGTTGCGCACCGGTTTAAGCTTGAACGTGCGATGCATCGTACTATGATAGTGAAGCAGCGAGTTACGTAGTTGTACGGGAAATGCGTTACTGACAGACTGGGACAAGAGGTGCTGCAAAATGTTTGAAAAATAATGTATTTTGACACATGAAATCCTATTTTAGTAGACCCCAAAAGCAAAATCAAGACTTTGAGAAAGGGTATAATAGGTCCCCTTTAAATACACCCACTCTTGGAATGGAAAAGCTCTCTGTAGTAATGTCTCTGTCAACAGTCAGAGAAGAGAGCAGTTAAAAGCAAATGAATTATATGGATTCACATCGACCAGTTGCATAATGGACAAACAAAGAGAACAAGACATTTTGTTCATATGTTCCGTACTGGCAATGACTAGCAGCATTCAGAGGCGAAACTGGACGTGGGAGGGTTCAAGAGCGGGGGAGAGATTGAGTGTGTGCACTGGGACGAGAGATAGCAGGACAATAATACAAACCCTGTTCATCTGCTCTGTCCACCCTATAACCAGAAACCAAACCACAGAACGTCAATGTGAAAATGTACAGCAGTTACACTTCCAGTCAACATTTGGACACATACTATTACTATATTTCACAGTTTCGATAAAAGTCAGATCTTCACAACTATGAAATAACACAAATGGAAGTATATAGAAATTATTTAATAACCAAAATTGTTAAACTTATCAGAGATATTGTACACTCAAAATTAGGCACCTTTTTACTAGATGAAAGCTCGGTCCACTCCACATATTCTCTAAACCAACCTCAGTAGATATATATATATATATATATATATATATATATATATGTGAACCAGTCATATTTTCCCCTAAGAAATATATTAATTAAAACTAAAATTAAAACTAAAACCATAAAAAAAATTGTTACTTAAATAACATAAACTGAAATTTTTCTTATATTTTTCTTAATTTTACTTTTTTTTTTTACCTGTATTATATCTGGACAATCATCCTGCTATATATATATATATATACACACATAATGAAATATCACAAAAAACGTGTGTTCAAGTAATTGCATGCATGAATTGCATTATTGATGTATTTTTGAAAATATTTATAGATAAACAAATGCCACATTACTCATTCAAATACATTATGAATATTTATAATAAATATTACTAATACTTATAAATTTTTTACCTCATCTTCTGTTCATATCAGGTTTATGAAGCGCCTCTCTAAACATAAACACCCTCTCTAAACTGTCGCTTTTCCTTAACGAAGTCTTGATGTTTAAAGCAGACATGCTGTCTGGACAGTGTCTCCGTCCAAAGGCCTCCAACCATGCTACCGGTGAGGGCACATCCTGTCCGGGAGCAGGGGGAGCTCTGGTCGTGGGAGGTGAGGCAGGCAGGTTAAAGGTTAGTGCCCCTCTCTCTTAAGTTTTAAAAGGCTAGGACACTAGTTATAGAACTGGGTCACTAGCTGCAGACTCCTAGTGAGGCTGCTGAGCCTCAAGCAGACAGTGCTAATGGCTTCTGCAGCTATAAAGGGCTGAAAGTGGGAACGATTATTTAGCTCATTTGAGGGGTGATGCATGCTACGGCAACAACATGGTGGGCATCATCACGGTGGAGGGTAATCTGGAAGTTTTGAGACATTATACACACACAGAAGCACAATTGGACTTAATAGCCATGGATTGAGTTCCTCATCAATCATCACCACAGTTCAGCTACCATTTGACCTATATGAGCAAACAAGGCCTCTGTGTGAGCTCACTACATACCTGAGCTGCTGGCTACGGCCAATTAGAGTCCTTACAGAGTGACAAGCACATTAGCATCAAAAGAGGGATGGCACAAGGAAGGAGAGTTTGTGTTTCATTTTTGGTCCATTCACTGGATCGTTTTGAGATAAGATGCTATAATGAGGTTATTTCATTATATTTTCATATCAAAAACAGTGTGAAATTTGAATGATCAAATGAAGTGTACATTTTATTTAAAAGCCATCCACTGAACACACTTGTAATTTGTAGCACGTGAAATTGCTTTGTGAATGAAAAATGTCTTTGCAAGCAGATTTTGCTGTTCTCTAATCACTGAGACAAACATAATATGAGGCATTCTCAGTAACAGGATAGAACAGTACATACTTTATAATGTGCAATTAATTACTTAGAAAAATGTACGGTGTAAAAATGTCGAGCAAGTGCTAATAATGTGTAAAATCAGAATAAATGTGTGTCACGTTTATGTTCTGTTTCGGTTTACTTATAGGGGTTGTTTATATGACACTGTTTTCAACTGAATCTAGAAAACTTTTTATGCATGTTGGCCGTTCATTTACATGACAGCAGCTATTTGGGGGCTTGAAAACACAAACTTTTGAAAACAGATTTCAAAGTGCAAGTTTTTGTAAACAATACCGTTATCATCATCATTTAAACTACAAAAACGAGAATTTGTGAATATGGTGACATTATGCGCATGCGTATTGCGTTCAGTCTATAGGTGCGTAGAGTTTCTTTAAAAAGTGACATTGCCAACTACTGGCTTGAGAGCAGAATACAGTGTTAGTATTCATTTTTGCAGATCCGTGTAAATGGGTAAAAACGCAAAGGAAAAACATTTCCTTTTTTAGTACATTGTTGTCATGTAAACGTAACCTTATTGTTCCTTGTCATGGTTTAGTTGGATCTATTTGCCTAATGTGTGATCATTTGTTTCCATAGCAACCCATTGTGCTCACCTGTGTCTCATTTAGCGCCATTGTTTGTTCAGTTCTTAGGATACGTTTACACGACAATGATGTACTAAAAACAGAAACATTTTGAAAATTTTTAGTGTACAGACTACAATGCTTTCAAAACTATCCCTGTTAACGCGGATCTGTGAAAACGACTAAAAAAGCTGTATTCTGCTGCTAGGCCAGTAGTTGGCGATGTCACTTTGTAAAGAAACACTATGCATCTATAGACTGAAAACGGGATAACTTTGCACATAACATCACTGTTTTCACAAATTCGTGTTTGTAGTTTACATCGTTTTTAAAAATTTGCATTTTCCCGCCCCCAACACGGTGTTGTCATGCAAACGAATGGCCAAGATGGTCTGGTGTCTTAAATATCTTCAAGTTTAATAAAGTAAGACTGCAGCAAAAGTATCCTATACTTCCTTCATTGTGGAACCAACCCATGACAGTATATGAATGAATGAATTATTGATTGATTTATTGAACCAAATTTGAACTTATTGTGTAAACAAAACTTATGTTTTAACTGTAAATTTATTTTATATATATTTTTTCATCAGAATATCAACCAATGTTCATATCCACAAAATATCAACCAATGTTCTTTAAAAATAAAAATAAATAAAATTTTCTTGATCTTTTTTTTTTGTTAGGCATAAATGCCACCATTATCTGTTACTTTACTTTATATAAAGTTATATGCTAAGAATATTTAATTCACAATTAACAGAGGTGTGTTTTAACAAAATATGTTGCATGAATAACAAGGACTTCACTAGGGAAGGATCTCAGAAGGTTACAAGTTTGTACTTGTTCCGGGTACCAACAGTTTGTTTAATCTGCGTCTTGTTGTGATGTGAAGAGTGAAGTCAAGCCATTCTACATGTGCTATCTCAGAAACAGATAAAACTCAGTAACTGAGAACAGAATGAAGAGGGAGACGTCAGTGTTTACGTAACAAAAAGTCCACAGCAGCCACTCCGGTCTGAACTTGTCATAAACCATCCTGCTGGTTTCCGATCCAGAACAGCTAATCCGGCATTAAAGTGGGAAATTCACTGCCAAGGACACAGAGTTCCAGACCCACTCGCAATGTCGTTGTTCATCTCACAGTACCCAAAACATCTAACATGCAATATTTTACTTTAGTTTTTGGAAGGCCTATATCTGCAGGTCGTTTTTTTCAATCAAGTGTTGAGCTCTCAACATTTACCCATTCAAACCTGGGAGATCCCCAATGATTCACTGAAACCGCAAGTAATCCCCAGTAAATCTTTCATCAGTTCAGCGTGGCCTATGTATCTTTTGTGAATGAACCAGCATGTGACAGCACACTTCAGGTGAAAGGGGCATGATAAGGGATGGACTTGTGGCTGGTCAATGTTTAGTTTGCGTGTTTCAGAATACACCAACACATGATCATTGGTTTGGTTTGTGCAACAAAGGCAGTCCTGTTGCCTGACTATCTGATTCACAAACAGAGGAGAATGTCTCGAGGGCATCGGGAACTTTGCAGGGGTTGAGGTGCTATCAGTCATCATGTGGGAGATCAAAGACAGCCTAGCGACCGTCAAACAATGGAGAAAGAAAACTAACAAAACTGAGTGAGGGAGGAAGGGAGAGAGAAAGAGACAAGGAAATGTGAAGTATCAGTAGGCTACTGAATATTATGCTGCCTTCACATGCTCTCAGAATTATCGTAAATACGAGTTTTCTAGGAAAAAATTGCACATGTACGCCCTAAACTTGATTGAGCTTGTAATCACAACTTCAGAAGTGGGAAGTAAGTCTCTAGAGAAACTTTGCATTCACTCACAAAAGTTTTTGCGTCCTCCAGAGAAACTTTGCATTCGCTCTCAAAAGTTTTGCATCACCCAGAGAAACTTGGCATTTGCTCTCAGAGGTTTTGCGTTCCCCCAAGAATGTTTGCGTTCACTCACAAAATTTTTGCGTTCCCGTTGAGAAACTTTTGAGTTTGCTCACTAAAGTTTTCCATTCCCCCAAGAAACTTTGCGTTCGCTCACAAAAGTTTTGAATCCTCCAGAGAAACTTTGCGTTCGCTCTCAAAAGTTTTGCATCCTCCAGAGAAACTTTGCGTTCGCTCTCAAAAGTTTTGAATCCTCCAGAGAAACTTTGCGTTCGCTCTCAAAAGTTTTGCATCCTCCAGAGAAACTTGGCATTCACTCTCAAAGGTTTTGAATCCTCCAGAGAAACTTTGCGTTCGCTCTCAAAAGTTTTGAATCCTCCAGTGAAACTTTGCGTTCACTCTCAAAAGTTTTGCATCCTCCAGAGAAACTTTGCGTTCGCTCTCAAAAGTTTTGCATCCTCCAGAGAAACTTGGCATTCACTCTCAAAGGTTTTGAATCCTCCAGAGAAACTTTGCGTTCGCTCTCAAAAGTTTTGAATCCTCCAGAGAAACTTTGCGTTCGCTCTCAAAAGTTTTGCATCCTCCAGAGAAACTTGGCATTCACTCTCAAAGGTTTTGCGTTCCCCCGAGAAACTTTGAGTTTGCTCACAAAAGTTTTGCGTCCTCTAGAGAAACGTTTGAGTTTGCTCTCAAAAGTTTTGCATCCTCCAGAGAAACTTGGCATTCGCTCACAAAAGTTTTGCGTTCCCCCAAGAATGTTTGCGTTCACTCACAAAAGTTTTGCGTCCTCCAGAGAAACGTTTGAGTTTGCTCACAAAAGTTTTGCATTCCCCCAAGAATGTTTGCGTTCACTCACAAAAGTTTTGCGTCCTCCAGAGAAACTTTGCGTTTGCTCACAAAAGTTCTGCGTTCCCCCGAGAAACTTTTGCGTTCGTTCTCAAAAGTTTCGCGTTCACCCGAGAAACTTTGCATTCGTTCTCAAAAGCTTTGCATTCCCCTGAGAAACTTTGGATTATATATGGTCTTTCATTGTTAGTTTCTGTTCATGTTAACTAATGTATTCAGTGGTGTTGTGAACAAATTGAACCTTATATTATATATTATATTATAACCATATTAGAAAATATTACATATTGGCAATTTTTTCAGAAAATGAAAAGAAAAAAAAAAAATGCATTTCGACATTTATATCTTTAAAGTACAGAAGGATTTTTTGAAAAACTGCCCCAACATAGAAACGTCATTGAGATTTCCTCACAGTGGCCTCTGTGTTTACCATTTGACTATATGCAAGTTAAATGTGAGGTTCCCTCTGGCTGTGTTGACAAAAGACAGGGAAAAGCAGCATCATGTGACACACAAACACATTGTGTCTAAATGTGTGCCAAAGACTGATGGGTTTTTATGGCCTCTTGTATATGGCAGGAAGTCAAAAGCAACTGCCAATGAAACTATGGAGCAATTTATCAAACATCCATTAGTTATCAAACAATCATATCAGCATTAAGTCACTACAGAAACACTCGAGTCTGGCTGAGTTTCAAAAAGCTTCTCAAAGGCAATGACAGATTTAAATCAAAGCTGGATTTTTACTTTTTCTGAAGAAAATGTGAGCGAATATGTTTTTTGTCCACACAGTGAACATTAATGGGATCCAAAGTGGTTTTGATGTTCTTCATATTATCTTCTCTTGTGTTCTACAAATAAAAAAATTTGAAGGTTCAGAATGACATTTAGTTACACAAGGGGAGTAAATGATTGCAGAATTTTCTTTTTTGTATGAACAATCCCTTTAAGTCATTATTTGTTATTCACTGGTTAAAGACAAACTATGTAATTTTAGAAGTTAAAAACAAAACGGCATTGATTTTTGCAGGACAACATTGATCTGGTTGTGCTTTGGCTCTGTGTGACTATGCGGATGAATATGGTTATCCTACTGCACATAAACATTCAATACTAGGCTTAAGACAGATATATAACCAGTTTAGATGGAAATGATCTCAAGCTGACTAGATGAAGACATTACAGTAGCTTTACCCATTACAACAACAACTCTACATAATGAAATGACCTTTCACAATAGATAATGCTTTTTTTGAGAGCTAAAATTTATCTGTTCAATAAAACACCTATTATTTTTTTAAATAACTATATATTTTTTTTGTTCTAAACCCTTAATTAACCCTAAATATGATTGATTCTAATAATGATGCTTGCCTTAGTAAACACCACTAATTGTGGCAGGAAATGATTTAACCTTCAGTAAACAACATTGTGGTATTTAGAAACCGTCACTATGTGTGTAATGAGATTTAATTTATCTTGAGTAATGTGCCCTCAAGCCTTCAGACGTACATTAAAAGCAGATTTGTGTCAGTAACAGTGTGTGCTCCAAATGAGACCACACTGCTGTGGGTTTTAATCCTATCAGCCTTCTCGCTAAAAGGGCCCCGAAACATTGCGTCACACACACAACACAATGGACTTCAGGCTGTGCAAAGTTCCACACATCTTCCAGAGCAAATCACATCGACAGGCAGAAAGGACTTGGACCAATGTGCTAATAAACGCCTGTCATCTATGGGACCACGTTACTGTCATTGTGACCATGCTGACAGAATACAGCTGCGACGTCAAGCCGTCATAACTCATTGCCAAAGTCCATTTCAGGATATGTCAAGGTTCAGGCATTCAGTTACCTAAATGTTCCTAGAAATTACATAAGAAGAGTGAAAGGGAGTTTTAAAACCCAAAGATGATTGACTAAGCATTGGTCACGTGATATGTGCTATTGTTCATTTTAGGTGTCTTGCGGAAGTTGTCGCCAGAAATCTCTGTGTTTGGATTATTTTGACCACATCATGTCCACCATTTGATTATTATGAAATGTTTCTTTCTGACCACAATGAATGTGTATTTCTTAAGACAGTCCTTAAGTGACATTTATTCAAACTATATCGTCTTTTAGCAAGTGTGCTTACTGTGATATCTTCTTTCAACCACAAGATTGTCTGAGCAATACCATACAAAACTGGCTGTTATGTTTTGTAAAAGTGCACATTATGGTTTGAGAGTAACTGTTGTTTATTCCTGAGAGAAATGCTAGTATGCTAAGCTAGGACTGTATTCACTGAAACTGATGTCTGTGCAGTTGGCTTTTCTGTGAGACAAAACAAAGCCTCTTAATGATGGGTTACTGTGAGACTGTTGCAGACATAATTATAATCAGAATTGCATCCGTACTGTACAAGTTCCCTTTTAGCATTTTATTCTCCTGTGGCCCAGTGACTTGCACTGATACGTCTTCAAGTCAAATCATTCTGTTAAGCACACATTTTAAATCAAACCAACACCAAAAACTAAAGATACGAACTTTAAGGCTGCAGTCAGTAACTTTTGGCGCTCTAACATTTAATAAACAAAACAACTTGCGTCTTGCGGAAGAACATTGTAGCCGGAGCTACTTCTTTCTGTTAACCTCTATGACGAGTCGCGCAAGTATACTGGGCTACTCCGCAGCGGTGCAGACCCCACCGGTATAAAATAGTCCGAATATAAACACACATTATAGGTTTAGCTTAGTGATTCAGGACAAGACAAAAACACGGTTTGGAAAATGGATTTATGATGTGTATACATTTTGAACACAAAATATCTTTAAAAGTAAAACAAACTTGATTACTTTAATAGTAAAAGTAATAAAATTGGAACTAACCTTGGCTATAATCATTAGCATTAACATAAAGACAGTGGGATCTAAACTAAATCATTAGTTTTGGGTTATGACTGATGTAACCTTACAAAAATACCCTGAATCCTTTCAGTAACTTAATTCTAAAATGTTCCGTCTCAGACATTAAAACAACATTTAGCTTTTTCCTTGACACTTCATACACTCTTTTAAAGATGAAATTGGACAAAATTGGATCTCAAATTAATTCTAATGGTCTGTGTCATAGTATTTGCTAACAAAGCTAACACTGAAGTAGGCTAATGCATGCTAAAGTCAACATGAAAGCAAAAATGACCCAACATGTACTTAAATCCTGGTGTTTTAGGTCAGGTGATGTGACAGGCACACATATGATGCAATGAGAAAAACTCATTCAAGTTTCAGTTAATGTCACATTTATTTTCCATGAAAATCATGGCTAGCAGTCAGCAACCGAGACACACATACACACTGTACCATAAACAGAGTGTTTATAGAGTAACAAATTTACATGCAATCATAAAATGTACAGATCTTAAAGTAGATTACCCTGATAATGTTATTGCGGTGGCAATAAAGTGTAAGAACAGAGGCCATTTCCTGATGTGTGGCTGTATGGAGGGCAACATTGACCTACCACTCTGTAGGCGGCTTTGGTTCTGGAAGTATCTTCCCCATTCATTTTCTCAATTGGAGTTTAATAAAGAATTAAGAAATTAAAATGATAAAATACAAATAAAATTTGATTGGGATTCGATTAAACATTTAATTGTCATCTGTGGTGGATCTCTAACCGAATGACTCTGATTGGGCTTCTGAATAATGAGAAGCAAATTCAACATCTCATTGGCTGATCAGGAGGACACATAGCCAAAGAACTTTGTACTAGACTTTTTACAACATGGCACAACAGTATAGATCAATTCAAATGAAAAGACTGCAATAGGGATTAACAAGCGCAATGCATTGTATGGCATTCAAAGGTAATCTGTTATGCATAAGTCAACCTTTCTGTGACTTATAGTACACAAGAGTTCAATGAACACCATTGCAAAGGCAAAGTTGTGTTAACAAGGACAGAAGAGTTGCAGTTATTCTCAATTATAAACAATCAAAACGATGAAAACGTGGCCTACAGTTACAAGTAGGTTCAGTTACAGACTGAACACTTCAGCATGATGGGATATAAGGACCATTCCGAATGGGTGTAAACGGCCGAGCGGCCACAGGACTGCTATAAAACTCTCTTCGTGTCATGGAGGTTAAACAAATAAAAAGGATCACCAGTGTTAGCATGCTAGCATCATTAACGTGGTCACACAACGTCGTACATGCATTTATCAGGTAGAAGACAAGGGTAAATAAATAGAAACGGTGGCACTTTGTTTGGTATTGAAAACAAAAGCAGTAGATGATTTGTAAAACCATAATCAGACAGGTTTGTCTGTGGAAGAGGTCAACAGTGTTTTTCACTATCCAGTTGAGCCATTTTGCGTGTTCATACAGTGAGGGTTGATGTCGCAGAGGCACGAATGGGATCCAAGGCTTTGTGATGAAGGGTCTCACTAGCTACATTTCCATCCAAAGTTGTGAATTAAACTTGGAATATCGCATAAAACATTCGTGAATAAAGCACTGTTTACATCCCATGTGTTTAAGAGAACAAAATGGGAAACTGGCGCAAAGTATCAGTAATAAAAGGATAAAAAGTTGCTGCAACCGAGGAAGACTGTGACTCATTTTTCTTACATAATAAATTACTTGCACCACAGAGTGCGCAGATGAAACACAATTACAAACGCCGTTATATTATCTTGCGATCGAATGCCTGGTGTTTGGGAATGCAATCGTGTGACACTTCTGGGAATCATTTTGATGAAATACACTAGCTCAGGCTTTTCAGAATGACTAAAACAATATTCAAGATTCATATAGTATATGGAACATATGGTATAATATTCAATATTATACCATATGCAATGAGATTGGTCTGCTGGTTAGTCTAGATATCCAATCACATGATCAGTTAAGGCAAAGTTACGCAAGTTTTCTTGTTGCGCATCCAGGAATTTATTCCATAAATACGTTTCTTGCCAAATAAAAAAGTATCCATCGCAATTGAGTACGTTTTTTTGCCATTTTAAGATTTTATGCAAATCTTGGCATTTCCATCCAGCATTTTTAAAGGGTTAGTTCACCCAAAAATTAAAGTTCTCGCACATCAAGCAAGTACGAGCTTCTGTTTATGTTCACTGATCAATGTTTAAATGTGAATAAAAGCCTAAATTCAGTCTGTTCATCATATAAAGCGATCGAATCTCTTCAGACAATTTACACTAAACCACTTAATTCATATGGATTAGTTTCACGATTTCTTTATGAACTTTTTATGGCGTCAAAGTGGTAGTTGCGTTGACTGTCAATGGAGAGACAGAAATCTATTGGATTTCTTTAAAAATATCGTCATTTGTGTTCCGAAGATGAACGGGTTTGGGACGATGTGAGGGTGAGTAAATGACAGAATTATAATTTTTGGGTGAACGAACCATTTGATACAATATCCCAAAATTTGCATACAAATCTGCGGATGGAAACATGGCTAATAAGGTCCTTTACACCTACTAAATGGCCTTGAGGCAGACATTGTTTTTCCTGGGCCCCGTGATTTTTACTGACATCCCTGCATGTTCCTTCGTACTGTAGCGGGAGAACAAGCCGCACCTTCAGCCGCATTCATCGTCCTTAGAGCAGCAATACTGTTCTTTGTTGATTCTGACCATCATCCACTTGAGGAGCGTGACGCAGAGTCTATCACATAGTTAATGCCTCAGAAGATTGGCTTGATCTTTGCTATTGTATACAGATATATTTCTTCCACCACGACTTCGAAAGCATTTTCATTTTATCAGCAGTACTGTGGACCTTCCGTTCTCGTCTGGCTCTTCGATCGGAGTGTCGGAGCCCCACAGAGATGGCAGCGTCAAACACATCCTTCAGGTTTTTCTGTGTGAGCGAAGAGCATTCTATGTAGGCCATCGCTCCTATTTTGTCCGCCAGGGCACGAGCGTCCTCTTCCAGGACAGGTCGCTCTCGGCGCCGTGCCAGTTCGATGAGGACCTTGACGTCTTGCCGCAGGTCACACTGAGTGCCCACCAGCAGCACGGGTGTGAGCGGACAGCGCCGTCGGATCTCCGGGACCCATTTTTCACCAATGTTCTGGAAGGAAGCGGGGCTGACGACGCTGAAGCACAGCAGGAGTACGTCAGTCCGTGTGTAGCAGAAGTGACGCAACTTATCGAATTCGTCCTGAGGTGTAGAGAAAGAAAAAGGTAAATGCACTGCCCAGACAGGAAGCCAATCTCTTTATATCACTAAAGCGTGTATCATTACTGATGTTTAGAGGGTTTAATAACAAGGCCTCGTGAACCTTCTCAAAAATCATTTGCGGGATTCCAAATTGTTATTTCAAATAATAAAATCCTTTTAACTAGCTCTTGGGGTGTTTTATAATTCCCTGAAGCAATTAAGTGAAATTATAGGTTGGCACTCGCAAAGAACATTGCATGTGGAACACGCAGTGCACGCTTTAATCTTTTAAACTTGGCCAAAGTTTTCAACTCTGGCACACCCTGTCCCGTTTATGCAGTACAAATGAATTGAAAGTATAAATCTGTAGAGCTTTTGGAGAGCAGGGCCTTTCAAATCTTTGACAACAGCAATTATGAAAGAGAAGAGAGCCAAACCTTTTCAATGCCTTTGCTGGATCTACTTTTTGTTACGAAATCATAAGATTTAGATTAATATTTTCATATCATAATATATGCATACTTTGTATCTATCTATATATCTATCTATCTATCTATCTGTGCACATACATTATATATATATATATATATATATATATATATACACACACACACACACAGTAATCCATTCTATGAATAAGCACAGCTTGATACTGTACTATACTGTACTGTAATATATTCCAGCCACCAATTCCAGTAATCTAAAAATAACTGTAAATAGCCAATCCAGTCGCTTACTCTACTAGCTAGCAACAGTAGTAGTAGTAATAATAATAATAATTAATTTTTTGTGTTGGACTTATAGATTTAAAAAAAAGATGTACTGTGGTCTACACAGATGAATCTATACTGTAATTGTGTACAGTATATACAGTCCTATCACCCAGCCCTCAATTACGACAACTCAAATGGGTCTTTAAAAAGCATTTAATAGCACATAAACGGCAACTTACTGACACACAGACGTCGCCTGATTGCCTTTATCATAATCAAACAATGACTGTTTTCTTTTGTTGACATGGACACCTGCACAACATAATAGAAGCACATCTAAATAGGCCTGAGCAATAGAAAGCAATAGACTTTTGTGGTACTAGCCTTTGTTTCCATGCTTTGGGCAAAGTGCATTTGTTCCATCCCTTCAAAAACTATATGAAAGCCTGGTGTACAATAACTTTGGAAGTGAATTCTTATCTTTCCGTGTTTGCCTGAGCTTGCCTGTGCATGGTTGTGTAAAGGGATTTATAGGTTGTGTACGAAGAGGGCAGAGTCATTTATTTGTTAACCTATGTAATGCATGACAAAGGAGTGTCAGTTTCTGAGGTTGAAAGCCTTACAGAACACCTTTCAATCTCATATCACAATATGGATAGTTACACAACTGCAGCTCGAAAACAATCAGCAATGAAAAAGTTTGGCATCTAAAACATCACTTGGAGGCAAAACCGCTGGTGGCTCAGAAACCGAGAGGGTGATCCAACAACTAAATTGCCAATAGCTTGTATGATTTCCTCACAGAATGGCATCCCTGCTGATCTTTTCTAATTGATAAGAATTTGTTGCACAATTGAATTGTCATCCAATTTCCAAATCCTGCTTTCAGAGAGGGACAGAAATGTCCTCATCCACCCCAAACAAAAAGCTCTATTTAGTTGACGTTCCTCTTCAGGTTGGATTCAAAATGAATGGAAAGCGACATTATGTAATGAGAGTCGGACAGTCATGCTGTCAGACTGGGTGGTGCACTGGAGCTCTTACCTGTCCAGCAGTGTCACAAAGCTGCAGTCGCACTGGTTGGCCATCCACCTGGACGACCGCTGGAGAAAAAAAAGGGAAAAAATGAGTCATTTTACTGCCAACACCTGTTTCCATTTAGTCACCTGACACTGTAAACAAACACAACGTCAACGGACTTTATGGATTTAAAAGACCAATTAAGCATTTAAGGAGTCATTTTATTTTATTACAAAGCTAAGATATCCCTTATACATTGATATAAATAATAAACTTTGTATGAAATGTATTAAGGAATGTATGTGTGTGTATGTGACTTGTGTATGCATGCATGTATATGTATGCGTGTGTACACCATTTTTTTAATAATAATTTGAAAATATTCTAAATACTCTTTATATTATCCCTTGATATAACTCTATAATAAATATTACAATTATTATTTTATTATTACAGACTGATTTAAAAATGTTTAAATTGTCTCTTTAATGTTATTATTATTTTCAAATCTGTAATAAAATAATCTTAATATTACGAAGGCTTTTCAATAATAATAATTAGTATTACATTTATTAATTTTGCAGATTTTATAATTATTATTTTTATTAATAATATATTAGTATTATTTATATTATGTTACATTATATATATTATTATTATTATATTATATTATTATATATTTTTATTATTATTATTATTATTATCATTGTTATTTTCAATTGATCTGTAATAAAAATCCTAATACAACAAGGTCTCTTATAATAGTAATAATAATAATAATAATAAATAAAACACATTATAATCAGTACTGTTATTTATTATTATAATACACCCCATGAACATGGTATAGATCAACAGCCCAGATATAATTTGGGTTCCTGCAGCTCATAAACCACTCTTCATTTCAGCTTTGCTTGTTTGTAGGACCGTCCTGTTCAGATCTAGGAGAACGTTCATCGTGCCACACTAAAGTGATCTCATGGAACAGTAACACTGAGGTCCTGGTGATGGTTTGTCACTTCAAAGCGTTCTGCTTCAAGCACCCATTGTGTAATTGTCTCCAAATCCCTGTCATATGATCTGCCTTTAATTCAGCCCTTTCACCCTCAAAGTGCCACCTGTTGAATTACGTAACTGTTCTCAAATCAGTGCACAGATTTTCTGATCTGGTTCCAGGAGCTGGAGGGTGACATCACCACTGGGGCAGCACACAATATCTGCTCAGAGATTGAAACTAGTGGACCCAATGGATTTTAGGGGCCAGATTTTCAGGTCAGGCAGCTTTATAATTACAAAGACATGCTTGTGGATACTGAACAGCGACTGGCTTTTCTTTCAAGTCCATTCAAACACATTTATAAAGCATTCTCTGAATGAAAATTGTTATAAAAGCACTGCATTCATTTCTATTCAAAATCTCTGACATGCAAGGAGCTGCACTTGACTCATTTTGGTCCCAAGAAAACTTTTCTCCAACTTTATCAACTAGTCATTTAAGAAAATATTTTAATTAAACAAGCACACTTGTTTAATTAAGATGTAAATGTGTTGACTACACGTGTAATCCTCAAAACTAAGGTTAAAAAGTGTGACATGTTCATAACTACATTTGCAAACTTGAGCAGAACTGACTTCACACTGAAAATCACTATAAAATTGGCACAATTACGCATTCAAAGACTCACCTGAGAAATCGTCAAACGCAGTCGGGACGTATTTTGTTGGATATCCATTGGTTGTGTAGCTCACAATCAGGCTGGTTTTCCCTACAGCTCCGTCTCCGAGAAACACGCACTTCAGCAGCCGCCCCTGGCAGTGCGCGGGCAGGGGGGATCTGGGTTTGTGTGGAGGCACCGGAGGCGCCATCAGGTTACTGTAATCCATGTGCGTTCAGACGCGCTGCTCGACCGGACCGCAGGTGGATCGCACACTCCTAATGGAGTGACCCGAGAAAAAAACATTAATAAGAGCACTTTATAAACGACTGGCGACTATGAGCACTGCGTAAATGCGCTTGATCCGCCGCTGTGCGCATAAAGCGTCAGTTTCATAAGTCCCAGTGACGAGAAACTCCGGACTTCTCACGCTACAACAGCTGGACAAGGAGCGAGAGAGGCAGCTTTATACTCAGCTCTTTAGACTTGCTCCTCCCTCTTCATTTGGCTGCTTGAGCACAGGCGCTTTTCTCACTAGAAACAATAGCAAGCGTGCGTTAAAAAGACATGGCTCTTGATTTTCTGAGTACACTTGCTGTTTTACTCCTGCTGTGCTGTAATGACATTACATTTCCCATAAGCATAAGCACTACACATTTAACTGAAAGTCAGTTTCGTAGAATTATATTTTTGGTAGAAGGTAATATTGAATTTTTCTTTAATGCATTTTCTTTTTTCCAGCACAAAAATTACTTCAAATTGAAACACTGGCAGGTCTCAGAGCGCCTGCTCTACTTTAGGAGGATTTGGGAACATAGTTCCTTCAAAAAAAGTTTTATTTCAAATATAAACCTAAGAGGAAAATGTGTATCTTAGGAGGTCAGTGAAAAAAAAAATCCTAAAAACCCTAAAAAAAATAAAATAATCCTAAAATACACACACACAAACTAATATATATATATATATATATATATATATATATATATATATATATATATATATACACACACACACACATATAAACACACATTATAATTGTACATTTACCTTAAAAGACATTGTTATATTTGTTACACACACACACACACACACACACACATGTATATGTATGTATATATATATATGTGTGTGTGTGTGTGTAACAAATATAACAATGTCTTTTAAGGTAAATGTACAATTACATTTACAGCACATTTTAATGATAATTAGTATTCAAATTTAGTAGCTTAATTGAATGTGCCTTTATTTTACATTTCGTTGACCCAATATTGCTCTTTTCCTTTAGGCGACTGGGTTTTAAACTGATCTTTTCTGCCAGCTAGTGGTCAACATTAGCTATTTAAGTTTGAGAAATGCATGTAGCCTATGCAAGCATGTTATGAAACCAAGTGATGCCAAATAACTGACAAATAATATCATTAAGCTTATAGTTAGTTTCATGCCATTATGTTTATGCTATTTAGTAGCCTATATGTTTTACTAAAATGACCATATGGGATCAAAAGCTACTTTTATTCAGAGGAATATTTTATGAAGCCTAAGAAAAAAAGATTCTGCCTGTAAATGAATGCTAAACGAATAATATCACATGTTATAACTTAACAATGTCTGATAATCAGGTATGTATGAGCGTGTATTAAGGAGAAAGCGAATCACATTGGCAAAATATTGCGGCAAAAACAAAACAAAATCATTGTCAATGATACACGAATCAGCCCTAGAAGTCACTTTTTCAAACAAAGTAGATCTCTGTTGTCCAACGCAGTGAATTCGAGTGAAAAACTTGAACCTGATTCGAGAGTTTTTCACTCCCATGTTGATTGACTGGGTTTCACTGCAAAGCTGTAATTTTATGGCTGTTTCCTTGTGAGATTGAAAAAGTTTGAAAGCCTCAAGTCCCCCTTTCACCGTAACTTCATGGAGAAAACGGTCCCAAAGTTCACAATATTGCAAAACAAGCTAAAGAGAAACTACAAAGGAAGTAGGGCCTATCAGCATCCATCAGGCCTGTGACTAACATTTTAAAGGCTTCCTGATGTTATTTCAAATGGAGGGGGAGGGAGGACATTATGTGGATAGTCTTGCTTACCATCATTGTAAAACGTTCCATTGTAAATGGCTGTGGAAACATTGTAGTTGGGCCTTTATTCAAAAGGGCAAGCTGTAATTGGTGAAACTGAAACGCCATCAGCAGCCATTCAACCAGCTTCCCTGTTTTATTCTTTTATTATGACTTTATAAGACAATAATATTGCTATTATAGCTATTAGAGGTCACCTTAACAATGTAAAAACTATTTTCACATCTTCCAAAGAAAATGTATGCTACTTCTCTATGCTAAGTTTTCGGTGTTTAGCATGTTAGCATGTTGCTAATCTCATGATATTCCCTTGTGAAAAAGAAAAGCGCTTAATTGTATTGAACGTGCACTTGTAGTGTACTTCAAATGTTAAAAGTATATTTAAAGCCATATATATTCATGATTTATAAGGCTTGATCCAGAGTTTACTACGTTGAGAAACGTAACTCGGGCAAGAGAGGAGAAAAAAAAGCACATATTAACCTCAACAATTGGATTATTTTATGCGTTTAATATAAGAAAATGCTTTATTAATGTTATTGATAGGCTATATGACACTCTCAATAGAGTATTTTACCATTAGCAACACATTTTTGAATGATGAATGATGAATTGGAGCACCATAAAAGTGGCCCATAGATCTCATGTGCAATATTCCATGTGTTTTGAGTTTTGTGTGACAAAATAACAAAATTTCAAACATTAACCCCTCTAACTATTTTTTATGGTTGTTATGATTCAAAAGACTCATATGAGCATTTGACGGATTCATTCTACCACATGAGGTCAAAAGCTCACTTGACCTCACTGATAAGTCATGTGATTCTTCAGTGTTTTTGTATAAAGGTCAGGAGTTAAATGTGGTGAAGTCATCAATACAGGCTTACCCTCAAACTGTCTTTGTTTACTGTTCATCAATCCTGTCTTTGGGGTCAATATGACCCCAAAATTGAAATCATAATTGTAGAAAATATATACATTTTCAATAATAAAAATAATATATCATTTTTTTTGTTTACTCCTCATCTAGGCATTAATGCTGTGTTTTGGGAGATTTGAAGAACTTTTGTTCACATTTATCACAAAAATATGCAAATACATAATTTTTTGGCATATGAAATATCATTTTTTTATGAAAAAATCATTTAAATTACTGTTTAAATTTAATTTAAATTGTTTCTGGTTCTTGATCTAGGTGTTAGGTGTAAAATACTGCCATCTGGAGGTTAGTGAAAAAACTAAGATGATTTGTTTTTAAGCAATAATTTTTTTTGACCAGCAGAGGGCATTGAAAGCCATTCATTTTACTGGATTTTGGAACTGGCAAAAGGCACACCTAAAGAACAAAACTCAAGAGTCAGACTGTAGTTTCATATTATTGAACAATTTAATGATTCAAATGTGAAAAAAAAAAATTATAATTTTTGAATATTAATAAATTAATAAAAAAAAATGAATTTTTTTATTTTTTTTATCTTTGTGTGTGTGTAGGTGTGTGTGTGTGCATTAGGTCTCACCCCTTTATATCTTTTTTTTCCTGTATTTGTGGCTTATTTTATTTGAAAAATCATATTTTCCAAATTCATATACAATTGCATTGTGTGGCAGTCACGTGTGTGTGCGTGTGTGTGTGTGTGTGAGCATGTGTTTTCCACATTGCATTCATGCTCAAGTACCAGGCCTTAAGTTCTGTGAGAAAATTTTCAGATTTGTGTTGCATTTATTGATTTTTTTTTTTGGAAAAATGAAAAAAAAAAATCATTTTTTTGCATTTCCCATTCATTTTCAATTGGGGTCATATTGACCCCAAAGACAGGATTGATAAACAAAATTTTTACAAACCTTCAGAACGACCGAATCAAGCCCAGTTTTTTTGTGCATGTATAGATAGATAATGTAGGAAAAGTCACAAAATTTTATTCCTTTGAGATGAAGGGAACCCTTTTTTTTAACGACTGAAACGTTGTTTGGGGTCATATTGACCCCAAGGACAGTTTGAGGGTTAAAATAAGTTTTGGTGTAGGGTGGATGTCACGATCATGTTCTGTTTAAGGACCATTTACCCAACACTGTTTTCGACTAAAAATGGAAAAAAATTTTATGCAAAGTTTTTGAAAACAATATCGTTATCGTCTCCGTGTAAACTACAAATTTGCATAAACTGTGACGTCATGAGCATGCGTATAACGTGTTCAGTCTACAGGAGCGTAGTGTTTCGTTACAAAGTGACATCGCCATCTACTGGCCTGACGTGCATAATACAGCATTTTTAGGCATTGTGAACGGAAATTGTTTTAACAAAATTGCCGTCTTTATATGAAAAACGCAAAGGATGTTTTTTTGCACATCGTTGCCGCGTAAACGTACCCTTAGGCCACATCCACACGAAGCCAGAGCTTTTATTTCCTTGTTCTAAAAAAAAATAAAAAATCAGTAAACAAGGCATCGTCTCAAGAAACGTCTGCGTACACACGAAACCGGCTCAAAACGATGTAGTATACATGCCAGACCTGAGCGCTGTAATTCTGCCACAGAGATACACTAAAAATGGAGAATAAGATTTGGAGCATGTGCATAAACCTTGCGACGACATCATCGTTTCACGAACTACACACGAAAAGGCAAGGGTGTCGTTTTCAGATTTATCCCCTCTGGGACCCAGTTTAAAAAAAAATAGCAGTTTTAGGCCTCCAAAACGCCGGATCCATCTGGACGAAACGCCATTATGATACAAAATTTTTACGTATACAGCTAGACGCGTCGGTTTTCATTGTCAGTTTTTGTCCAAGTTTAGTTCATTAGTTGCCATGGTCCCATGATCAGTGCATCCCCTGTTCCATTGATTTCCATCCTCTGTGTATTTAAGTCCTTGTCCACACAAAAATGTTTTAGTTTGAAATGCTATTTTTGCGATTTTGCCCGTCCGTCCACACCGAGAAGGCGTTTTTGTCAATGAAGATAGAGCTATTTTTGAAAAACTCTCCCAAGTGGATAAATTTGTAAACGGTGTTTTCGTGTCGAGGTATTTAAAAACAACAAAGCATGTCAGGTGACGCATATTGTACTAATAATATCTATGGTTATCCCAGCATTGCCGTGCCTGCCATTTGTTGCTAAAGATAAATGTTCTTTTGTAGAATCTTCATATTATATTCCTGCAAAATTTAATCACAATTGCGTTTTAGACCATGAGATTTTGAATGTGGCCTGGGCGCAACTATGAGCAAAAAAGTGAGAACTTTATTATGCCTGCTCTTTCTGTACCATCTTGTGAGCTTTCATTAAATTTTACGCATGCGCAGTGAGGACATTGAAGCATTTTCAGACGTTTCAGTGCAGATGAGCAACATTTGGAAAACGATTGAAAACGCTAGTGTGGATGGGGAGCGTTTTGAAACGCATAGCCGAAGCATTCGGTCTTCCTTTGTATTATGATAACGTTGTGAATTGTGTAGTCTTGCTCTTTGTGTTTATCAAATATCGTTTCATCGTTCATTCTGCATCATCTTTGGATCTTTAATCCAGCAAACCCCGCGACAGTGAAAAGAGTGATTCGCTTCGATGTGGAATCAAACTTGCACTCAAATAACACCAAGGAAACAAAACATTGGAAAAGAAAATAAGATTGTGGTTTTAATAGCTCTTAGGTACTTTAACAGGCTTAAGCTGCCCACACATACACGCACACACACACACACACACACAATGTGATTGAGACGGTCAGAAGTAAAAACCCCATCTTGAAACTGGTCCTGCGTTTTGTTTCTGCCAGGCGAACTGCAGTCAATCTGGATTCAAAAAGCTCTGATTCACATTTTCACTGCTGTTACTTCACTGAAGTCATCCATGTTTGTTCAGATAACTCTCCGTTATTGTATGGGTGGCTCAAGTATCTTAGTGATCTGTCTTTCATTCATACACTCATACTCGCACTGAAATGTGGAAATGAAAACATGTCTTTAACTTCTTAAATTCCGTTTGATTTGATTTTCATCCAAGATTGTTCTTTGCATGGTCCTCCCACTGTTGTAGAGGCGGGACACAAACTGCTAATTAAGACATTTTTGAGTGACTGCATGTAGTTCTTCCTCAATGGGCTTTGGGTTTAGCTCCACCAGGGGTGGGATCCAGGGGTGGTCCGCCACCCTGGGCCAGGCGACGAAGGCTGTTCAACAGACAAAAATACAATTGAAGTACTGTATCCATACTCCTCACCTTTCAGTGACAAGAAGAACGGGTTGTTTCAGAAAGTACTGCAGTGTTTCCTTTACTTTAGAAACTATGTCTATAAAAGGTAATCTTATGCATGTGAGGTCTAAGATGTGGGAAGGGTGAAGAGGGAGGGCAAATAGTTTGCAGTTCATCGCAGTATTGCTGTCTAATCGGCCAATATTGTCTTAAATAGCCAGCAAAGCATCTAATATAACATGAGAATGACCTGATATATTCAGTCTTGATTATAGTAAAATGTTGCAACAATGTTGTTTTATCTAAAAATACAGTTTTGGACATTCAAGTTATTTAAAAAAAGGATGTAAAGCAAATATTTTATATAATTTTATATAAATTATTTTATATAAATAATTAACCCCCTTACCTGCTTACATCCCTGAGCATCATTTGTGCTCTGTCATAGATTTAGAGAACCAATGTTTGTTTATTGGTTGATGGAAATCAGATCTAGCCAATAAACTACACCATAAGTCTCAATGAATCACTGATATATTAAAGGAATATATAAATTACTGCTCCCAACAGATGGCGCTATACTCACAAGTCCTTTAAGTTGTCAAAATGGGCTTGTACTGCTACAAAGCAGCTGTCCACTTTGTCCTGTAAAAGAATGACATGAGCTCTCAAAATATGCCATCAAAATAGCAACTTTATGCTGAAATTGGCTTCATATATTAATATTTGCTTACACACACACACATATATAGACATAGACATATATATATATATATATATATATATATGCAATATATACACACACACATACATATAATATATATATATATATATACACGTATATATACACATATATACACACACACACATATATATATATATATATATATTTAATAGGTTTAATTAGACTACATTATATTATACTACATAAATTTTCACAGCATTTAAGTAAATCATCTGGGCCTATATTATTATAAACGTTTTATTTATTATTATTATAAACAGTGACATGAAACCAGCATGAAATCATTAATCACAATTATTTGTATGAATTAATCATCAAAACAAAATTCATGATTGTGACAGGCCTAGCCACTATATTAATAAACATTACAAAGTGTCTTTAGAAGTCAATATATTGTTTTATTTCCATATCATTGCTCAGAATCCATCATTCCTTATATGATTCAATTAATCACTTGGATGTCAATTTCATGAGCTAGTTCATTACAATTAATTATACATTTAAAAAAAAAATCTAATATAAATGTACAACCTTAATCAGATTTAAAAAAAATAAAATAAATAGTATTGCCCATAAATATTTGCAAACATGCTGTGGGAAGTTACATTGCACTCGATTTAATTCCAGTGACGCCAAACACGATGGAACCGATTACAATAAGCCAGCTTGAATATAAGAAAGTGTGGATTAGATATTATAGATATGGAGAAGGGGAAGATAATGTAATCTGTGAGAAACAGCTTTAGTATGACTTTGATATGAGGAGTATGCACTACTATTACTAGGGTAACTGCATTATTATTAGGATGAAATGCACAGTATTTTCGCTATATATTATACTATTTTCAAGAAACAGAGCTATAAAATAATATAATAAGCCTGAAGCGTGGTGGGAAATCCACTAAAATCATTTTCAGATTCAGTTAAAAGGGATCCAGATCCACATGTTCTGGTGCAAATAAATCCCTAATGAAAACCACAATGCCTGATAGCGTCGCATATAACGTGACTTTCGTACAAAATGTTTCTTTTTATCCACTTTTTTCCTGAACACGAAACTCTCGCCCAACTCAGCGGAACGATCCTTTACATTTCTGGTCTCCGATGTTTCTAATCAAATTAGTGTATTTTTTGAGCTGATAATGTAAATGTTAATGCTTTTAAAAAGCACATGGCTCCATAGTACCATCACTTCACAGTGTCGCTTTATTAAATGACCCATCAAAGTTTAATAAGTGTGCAGATGACATTAGCATGGAAAACAGATGGGTTTCATATCCTACATACAGATCCTGATCGGGTAACATTCAGGGGGTTTTGTCCTCAAAATGATAAGAGCGCACACACACCTTTTATGGGGAGTATTGAAACTTAAGGCATGCTTCAAGGCATGCTCGTTTTGTCTTGTCAGTCTTTGGCATAAAATGCAAGGCGTATGGCGTCATATACAGACATTCTTTTCAGATTTGCTGGAGCTAAAAACATGTACTTTCCAGAGCTGTACTTTGTCAGCTTACTTTGTTCAGTTTTAGTAATGTTCAAAAAGTTTGCTTAAATCAATTCAGTGTATTTTACCCTGTTTTAACAATGAGTTTCTAAATGTAGACCGGAAGAGGACCGCATCCAAACAGAGTTAGAATCCAAGTGGATTATACATTATTATATACAGGCGTTGAATATGAAAATACTCTCTGACTAAAGCATACAGAGAAATACATGAATATGCATGAGATGCCAAAGTCATTGAAGAACATAGAAATTGTGTTACCTGGTGCCTTGTGTAAAACAGAGGGACAGAGAAGACAGCAATCACACCTGGACACCACATGAAGACAAGAGAACTAGTTAGAAAAACATTTAGCATTAAAGAACCTCTAACACTGAATATATGTCTGACTTTCAGGGTATCCGATTCCAAATTAAAGGACTGAGAATATAAAGTGCCCTCAAAACATATTTAGAAAACTGAATGTCATTGCATTAGATAACAATACAATAAAACATTAGATCATTTTTACATTTAAAAAATATACACGGTACAAGCTAAATGTTTCACAAAAGATATATTAGGTTTAAAGATATATTTACTAACCGCTTTTATTTACTACAACTACTGTCAGGATTTACTAAAGACATGCAGTGAAAAGATGAGAACAGTTATTGCATTTGCATTTGCAGGAGTTTCCATTTCAGATGCAACATTTTGGTAGTCAATTTACTAGTATTTGAGGCATTATTTACCTATATAATAAAATAGCATATCGTAACCCAATTTATGATCAATATGGCTGCGATAGTTGTGCTGCTCTTGGTAGATTGTGTTGGTCTTTATGGAAATGAGCTGCTGTGTCTGTTCTTTATTTGCACATTGTCAGTAATTCACCGGCAGAACTTTTCACACATCTGTGCTTTTATGGGATTGCGGTCTCATGTTAATTTGCCCTCTTTAGTATATCTGGTCTCATACTGTAGGCAAAAAGTATTGTGGTTGTCAAACTTTAGCGGAAGGTTCATAGTTTTTAATTTATTGATATATATTTATTTTTCAATTGTAGTCTTTTAAAAAGGCATCTGAAATAATGAACAAAATGCAATGAAGTATTGTCAAAAATAGTGATTTTTTTTGATAAATATCGGTACTGAAATTTCTGAAACACTTCTAATACTTATGTTCTGCAGAACAGATACACGACACCAGCTGCGCTTTCCCTCTCTCATCTCTCCGACAGCGAGTTGACACACAAACCCGCTTCGCCTCACTCACTCATGTCATTTGCTCCGGGTGAGTATTGCTGGTGTTACAGGGCTTGGATTTCTGCGTGGGATTGTGCGTATTGCCCATAGTTTCACTCATTTCCACAGAGTTTGTGCACATAAAGCCGCCTCTCTCAACTAAATTGAGTTCTTGTTCTCTGCTTATTGCGCTTAAACAGTCAAATACACACAAAATAATGTCAAAATGCCGGTCTTGGTGAGTATTCAGGTTAAGACGGTCAGTTATGTTGTAAGCAAATGTAAATATTTGAGAAAGTAAACTTGTGTAACAGTATAATGGATCAGTGCGTAAGTTCTTAAAGTGACGACAGGTATATTATGAGATATTATTAAATTATGAGATATTAAAAATATATATATGGCAGTTTTCCTACGGTATCAATGTCAAAATTGTGGCCAGTGAAAATGCTGAGTGGCTAGTAACTTTAGAAAACCACTAGCTACAGTGACTGGTGAGCAAAAATGTTAAAAAAAGTGTCCAAATATTTTTGAGGCCACTGTTTGTGTAGATTTGCAAGTTATAGAATAGCTACTGACTGCAAGTTACACAGCATAACTTAAAAAAAAGAAAGTTGTAAACATGGATATCATACCAATGATGAGCAAGGTAAGGCCATTGCAGAGGTTTCCCAGGAACGTGACCAGATACATCAGCAACAAGAACTGGGAATAACAACAAACATTTCATTACTCAATTCCTTAATGTTTGTGTATACAAACAAGTAAATACAGAAAACACCAATCTGATTCCACTAGTCACTTCAGCATTCTGTCAAAACGTGACATCCACAGCAGGGTGTGATGATTGTGAGATTGTTATCTAACACTGTGCTTCTGGCCCGTAGAGAAAATGTTTCCTCTTATATCTCTCAGTCAGAAGTTTCTAGTCACCGAGTCTGGAAACTGGAAACTGGAAACTGGAAACCACACTCAGGACAAGACCCTCTTGTATCCTCTCGTCTCATACTACATACGACCACTTGTGGCCCATGTCACATACCAAACAGGTCATACTCTGACTCTAAGTGACCCCCAGAAACTTGAGGACTGAAGAGTCTGCAGTGCTAGGTTGAATTTATCAGTTTAGGCATTTCTAAAGGGCACTTTGATAGGACTAGTCCTCCAATATATACAATTTAAGAAAAAATAATTTATGATTAAATTGTAATTGAAATATAAAAATAACTTGAAAAGCAAATGATCAGGATTGTGTTCATAGTGAAAGTAGAAACACGTTCATAAGATCAGAAAATTGCAAAAGAAATCACCTTTAGTTTCTACGTTTTTCTTCTAGACACCAGTTCAGTTAAGACAACTCTCGAATAGCTTACAAATAGCTTTTTGCATCGTGAAAAATTATATTCTAATTTATAAAAATGACAAAAGCATATAAAGCAGAAATAGACAGGTGGAGCTAGGGAGGTGGAGGGTAAATGTTGTACCGCCTGTGCTGCTGGAAATTCTTCCAACACCTGTATATATGAAATATGCTATCAAAATTAATGTTATAGCTCAATATATTCACTGTATTTAAAGTTTATTTACTGCTTTGTTTTTCTGTGGCAAAATAGTCTCCAGGTGTTAAACTCTACCATAAACGTTAGAGTAAAAACACAATAGCAATTTATAATGTATTATTTTTGAGAGAAAATAATGGATTATAAATTGCTATTGTGTTTTTATCTTAACTTTTATGGTGACGATAAAAATAATAATGTCTGGGACACTCCATGTCAAGTCTCATGCCTGAAAATACAGCTAAAAAAACACTGACAGAAGTATTTCATGTAACAAGTCTTGTGTATTTAGAGTGGCAGCTGTTGAGTGCACAGCTGCGAGGCCTGAAATAATGAAAACTCATTTTTGTCCTCTGTAGCGGACCTTTTTTAATTGCTACATCTTTGGATTTATGAATTTCATGGAAAGAGAAACAATTCGGTAGTATTAGTATTTGATGTTGAGTTCATCTTATTTTTCATGTAAATGAATAAGCAAGAAAAAAAAAATTGGTTTCTTCCTGTTGGGGAGACACTACAGGTGAATAGTGATAAAAAAAAAAAAATCATCAGACATATTCTTATGAAATATGACACAATGAAACACTTCAAATGTGTTTCTAATGGTTTTCTCAGGAGGATGAAGGAAGAAAAAGAAAAAACCAAAAGGCACATTTAGGAACTGAATATGAGAGGAGACCAAAAAAGAAAAGAGAATTTAATAAATGTAAGCAGACAAGAGAAGACAGAACATCTCTCTTTCAGAAAGATTAACATTGGTTTGTGCTCTGTAGTGCCTGTCAGAAGAGATTCTTTTTATGTCACAGAGAGAGAGAGAAAGAAAAAAAAAAAACATTAAAATACTAAGAGAGCGATGACTCTTTTTTTACGAAGGTTAAATATCACTGTTCTATCACACAGATTCAGATTGGTGTTAAGATGAATGAATTTTATAATTCCCAGGCCTCACCTTGAGTGAGTTGAAAAGGTTGCTTACAAAGATGAGGTTCCTCAGTGAGTCCACGGCAGAGCAGGACAGCACAATAGCCCTCTGCACATAGTGCTGAGCCTCTTCCCCACTTAAACTGATGTCTAAGTCTATATATGACCTGCGGCACATCAATGCATACAGAGAGACAGAACAATACTGAATTTTTCAGAAATATTTCCACCACCATGCAATTTCCATCACATCTTAGATTCAATTAAATTCAATTCACATTATTTATATAGAACTTTTGACAATACATATCGTTTCAAAGCAGCTTTACAGAAAATGCATACATCATATATTGTGTTTAATAGAATTCTATGGTAGAAATATACATTTGTGTAATAATTTTTCCCCTTTCTAAGGCATTTATATACTGAAGATTTATTAAATAATACAAAATTACAACTTGATCAAATGTGACATGTAATCAAAATTAAATAAAAAAAAATTCTCAAGCTCTTCATTGACTTTTGAAACAATTTAGGGGCAAAAAGTTTGTTCACAACTAAGGGACATTTGTTAGGCAAAATTGATATAAATCATTAACGCTACACACTTAATTACTTTTTATGGAAAGTAATGTGTCACACTACTTTTGCGTTACTTTTTCTCATCTGGGATGGGCTTGCTGGTTTATTTTTAATAACAAAGTTATATTATTGGCAAATATAAAGGCCCTTTCACACCAAATGTTAAATGAATAAGTGCAAATTCACGCCTGTTCAGAAACGGGCGCAGCTCAAACAAACCATCTGTACAGACATTCTGGACTCCAAGAAGAATAAAATGCAGGAACAATATAACAATACTTTGGCAATATAAACAATGAAAAAATAAAAAAAAATAAATGCGATGTTTATCTAAAGTGACTTTTGCTTAGTATTATTGAATTGTATCATTGAAGGTCAGCAGCAAAGTAACTGGCAAAGTGAAATTTCACCGTTTTCAATCATTGAGGAATACTGAATCTGTTTTTGTGCAAGTGAGATGAGTAAATGCATGCTCGAAATTAGTCTAAAACTACAATACCCATCATGTTACACAACACTTCTGCACTTACTCCCGATTTCTCTCAATATGAGGACAAGAGAGGTGTCAGTCAATACATAGGAAAACAAAGTAACTTGTGTTACTTATTTGAAAAAGTAACTTTCGATATTTTGTTGTAAATTTAAAAGTAATGCATAACTTTAGTAGTTACTTGAAAAAAGTAATCCGATTACGTAACTCGTGTTACATGTAATGCATTACCCCCAACATGTAATTGCTTGTAATGTCAAATTAAAAGGCACAATATGTATTTCTTCGCCACAAGGGGTCGCTAAACTCTTCAAAACAATAATAAAGCACAGATTGATTATGCACTGAATGAGTGTGGAATCATCTTGGCGATGGATCTAATAATGTTTATAGGAAATATTGTTAATGGATGAGTGAATGCATGTTTTTAACATGACTGTGGTATGAAGCAGGGCGTGGCCGAGAATCACGGCCGTGATTGTTAATGAGAGACAGACATCAGTGCCACACGCGAATCCCGGGGGAAATAAAGGAATGACGAAATTTCATTCCACCGAACCACTCGCAAGTGCTGAAGTACTACTCATACCGGTCAGTTTATTTGACAAATTAAAGTTGTGAGGTAATGCAAGTGCATCATTTTGAGCTATATAACAGTCCTCTTACCTCTAATAACATGCAAGAGCGACGTCTCTGTCAAGTCAAAGTTTGTCGCAAATCTCTTTCCATTTTGGAAACGCCACGCAGATATTGATCCTTGTTTTATTTCTCCTTTTGTCCCAAAGTTTGCTTGCTATGGTCCATAATGTTTGAACGAAACAACAGCGGGGCGCAATACACGCAGTACAAGTGCAGTACACTATGCAGTACAAGTGGAAACCAGGGATAACGCTGATATTACGTCAATGACGGGTGACAAGTGACAAGAGAGAGATGGGCACCATGTAAATATTGAATTACAAATTCTTAGAAACATTTAGGAAAATTTAAGTACACAGCTGAACGAAATATATAACAGTGCAACAGTGGATAAAAATCTTACATATTGTGCCTTTTTCTGTCATTAATTACTCACCCTCATGTCACTTCCAGGTTCTACGTCAGAACACCGACTCATTATTGGCCGGCTCCTGCTTCAGCATCATATGCAAGCGTTGTGCTAGTCACATGTAGAGCATCGGCCAATACTGAGCTGGCGTTCTGACGTAGAGCCCAGAAGCGCTACAGTGCGTCTACTACATAAACAGCATAAGAGACTGACAGGGAAGAGAAGAAACTGTAGAATAAAGTCAATATTTTTTTGTTTTTGCTCACAAAAGGTATTCTCGTCACTTCATAACTTTAGGTTGAACCACTGTAGAGTCACATGGATTATTTTAACAATGCCTTTAATACTTTTCTGGACCTTGAATCTAGTAATTAAATTGCTTTCTCTTAGGGATCAGAAAGCTCTCAGATTTCATCAATATCTTAATTTGTGTTCTGAAGATGAACGAAGGTCTTACGGGTGTGGAACGACTTGAGTAAGGGTGAGTAATAAATTACAGAATTTTCATTTTTGAGTGAACTAACCCTTTAAACTAGACTGTCAACCCTGTTCAAGGCACTGTTAAATCCCACTATATTAAACAATATTGTTTTATTTAGTCCTTTTTTGACAATATATAAAAATTAAAAAAAGAAATTCAGGCCAAAATTTAAAGAGCACTTGCTGACCCCCACATAATGATGTACTACAACCAAATCCTTCGTTCATGGTCCATTTGCACTAAGCTGAGGACATGTTGAGAAAATCTCATAATAGACTCACTGGAAGGGGTGTACTCCATCCCCCAGCTGGAGTACATGCAGAATTTTGTAGTAGATTCTGACTGAGATGGTGAAGCAGATGATGGCCAGGGAGAGAGTGGACACCACAGTGATGATGCTCAGCTGGAATAGAGACAGCAGCCCCACCACCAGCCCCGTGAACACCATCCCTGTCCGCTCCATATCCTTCCAGTAGATCAGGTCCATTACTACATGGAGGAAGAAGATGGTTTGGGGTTTAAAACTACAAGTCTAGACTACAAATGGTTTCCTAAAAACTGTGGTTAACAAACAAAAGAGGAAACTAGATTTGAATGGATGGTGGGGTGCTGTGGGTGGTTTCCAGGGTGTTGCTTTGTTGTTGTTAAGGTATTCAGGGTGGTTTCTTCAACATCATTCATCTCTATGACATTTTACTCCTCCAGTGTTCTCAAAATACTCCCATGTACTCCTTCAGTGTCACTTAGAAATATAATAGCATGGTTCTCCTCAACAAGTCACATGATTAGAGGTATCATTCACATCTGTTTCAAACAGTGTGGGAAATGTCAAAGTTTAATCTGATTGGGGTTTTGTGAACACATTTAATAAAATGGATGAGCTCACCATCAGCTTAATGTGATTTACCCAAGTAGGACATGTGATTGCACCAACATATTTGTTGGTTGATCTGAATATTTCAAGCTTAACATCCTTATCAACCAATTTTTTAGGGCAAAGTTAGGGACAGGCCTTGAGTGGATGATAGAAACCAAAGGATGTTGTCCCAGGATCATGCCTTAGTTTGACAAATTATGTGCTCGCCCACTTTTTCAGCAGGCATGGTTCCAGAAGTATTGTTCCCATAGAGATTTTTAAAAAAGTCTTCCTTAAAGCATTATAAGCCATTAACCAAATCTACCAGCTACAATGTGAATTACAAAATTTGGTTTGAAGAAAAAAATTAGGTGGAAATCAGACAAAAAGGTATTAATGAGCTTTAATGAGGGAAGGAACTACAATCCCACAAAGTATCACGAATGACAATCAAATGAAAAAAAATGGATAAATATAAAATTATTGATTTAAAAATGCTGGATTTGTAAATAGAAACTATATTAAGCATCTTGCAATATATGCATACGCAGTGCTTCAGGGGAGGGGGTGAGTGTGAAAGTGTTGTTTTGGCGTGATGAGCCAATATTTTTGCAAAACCATGGATTATGTAGTTTTTCACCAGGAACTGAATTGTAAAACACATTTCTTTAAAAAATGCATTGAAACAAAAGCATATACCACATATTAACAACCTTGTGGCTCACAGTAGATCTGTCTTAAATGTTTTATAAGTTATCAAAAAAATCAATTCCTCTATGGAGAAAACGAATGGGATTTTACTTCCTGAATCTCATTGTTGCACTCAATAAGAGATTTGTCTCAATGGATGGAGACAAACCTTTGCAGAACAGAATCTTAAATCTTATAAAATTCACACACACACACAGGTTTGCTTTGCTACCAAAGCGAGGACATTCCATAGGCGTAAAGGTTTTTATACTGTACAAACTGTTCATTTTGTCCCCCTACACTACCCATAAACCCACCCATCACAGAAAACATTCTGCATTTTTACATTTTTAATAAAACATTACTCAGTATGTTTTTAAATCCATTTGAAATATGAGGACGCATGAAATGTCCTCATATTTCATGTTTAAGTTGTAATACCAATGTCATTATACAAATTTGTGTCCTCATAAATCACAAAAACACACGCACGCACACAACCAATAACACATTTTATAAATATCTTAATAAAAGTAGTTAGTAATAAATGGACAGATATAAGGCAGGGCATGGAGTGACACGGTAGTGAGGTTAGCAGCTGTTTATAGGCTAAATTCTTGCGTAATGATTTGCAAGATTAGATTAACTACAGTAGCTCCTCCCAAACCTTTGTTTAGAACTCTATTTTTTAAACAAATGCCGAAGCAGAATGTCACGTAGAGGAATATCAATACAGTTATGCTTTGCAAGCATTGCAAGGATGCAGTGTAGATGAATGTGAATCAAAACTTCTTGTAAGAAAGGATAGAAATGTCAAGGCTAAATGAGTGGGTGGGGAGTTTAAGTAATTGATGACAGGGAGACAAACTGCAAGGAGTCTTTTGGGCCGACCTTGGCTATTTTTAGACAGTGTAGGAAGGAAGAGAAACTAAGAATTTAAAGTGGTCTCTTAAAGCACCTGCTGACGACACTCAACCTGTATCCCATTGCCTATCAATAGTCTCAGGGCCTCAAGAACCACACATATACTCTCCTAGAATCTCAGCAATGAGAACAGCTTTACTTTTTAATAAATGTCCCTTCTCAATGTTATACATTAAGTTTTATACACTGGGAAAACTCTGCTTATACGAGTCCCATTATACAGCGTACAAAGCAATAGCTCACAGGCTAATACTGTAGCTAATCCATTCAGAATTGCCTCAGCGGTAATACCATTCACGTCTGACGTGCGACTCTGAATGGTGGACCTAGCAGCAGGTGGATGTACTATTTATAACATCAACGTAATGTGTAAAAAGCCCCTAGCTTTAGACAACCGTCTATTGTTATGCCAGGTGGCCCAACTGACTTATTTGACGTGGTTAGCTTTAGCAAGCTTGTCAGCTCAGGCAGTATGGCTATCTGTAAACAAACGCAAAGCTAATGAGATTCTAGCTACTTTCTAAAAAAGGAGCAAATTGTGTACTTTTAGAATAAATGGAAATGATTAACCAATATATTTTCAAAATCTCAGTAATGTTAGCAAGAAAAGTATGTTTATAAATGTTATCGTCTGACTACATTATCCCACTTATAACACAGCTACTTGCCAAATAAATAAATAAATGTTTGTGAAATATTGATTTTAGTTCAAGAAAGACACCACAGTGTAATGCAAAATATATAAGAAAGTAGGAAAATCAGTTGCTTTCAACAGTTAAGGTTTAGCAGTCTTTGTACAAATTATTTGACTAGAGAAAGCTGCAACTGGCCAATCAGAATCAAGTATAGGGTTAGAGTTAGTAATTAAACATGATAGAACCCACCTTTCATGGATTAATACCATCATGCCCATCAAATACATATTGTACATACATAAAACACATAACTACATGCAATATAGGTGTGAATTATGAAGTTAAATTTCTGAATGGATACAAAAACACTAATTCCTTCTCAATCTCGTACACAAACACACAACTTCTAATATCATAAAATACCGCACATCTCTCTCAGTTACACAAACACGACTGAAATTATAGCACAGGATTAAACTTCCAACGCTTTTGCCATGTGGTTCAAAAAAAATATAAAATAAAAAAAAAATAAACAAATCACCCAACCCATGTCTCTATAAGTGCACTCAGCTTAAATGCTTCTCTACGGTGGCAGTCATATTCTGAAAGCACCAGAATTTCCTGGTCCCTCACCTTTACTGGTCATTTTGGAGTCTTCATGGGCCGATCCCTCTCTGGCCTGTGTCTATGTCCCTGATGTTCTCTGAAAACCCCTCAAGCTGTTTTTGGCTGGGCCTGCTCTGTCAGCAGCCCCCCTGGCCCAACGACCCAAAAATAAATCTGCACAATTGTGCCCGCCCCATTAAAGAAGACAGAGGCAGTTAGACTGACATAGTGGGAGGACACAAATACATACTGTACATCTACCTGAGATCAGCTTAGACTTAATTAACAATGTACATTAATACCATTGTAAATTATCACAAACACTCAACAAGTAATATTACTACACTTTACACATCATACAACCACTTAAAGCAACGTACAAGCACTTATTTTCAGAATAGACAATGCATAATTGACCCCCTCTATATATAATATGTAATATAGTTTTGTTATATCCTCATTTTCCTTCCCCCCCTTCCACATTTTCATTGGCAAATTGGATAAGCAACACCACCAACAACAGGATGCTTATCAGGAATTTTTTAGGTTATGGATTTCATGCCACAAGTGCGGACTCGGTTTAAAGTGGTTCTAAATTTTATTCTACATTTGGAAGTGTGAACTTAATGATTTATGCACAAAAGTTTTGGACAAGTTATTACATACAAATATGTTTAGACTGCAAAAAAGAAGACTAAAATACTTAAATGTAATAAAATATAATCTTTGGTCTTTTTTGGAATGAGGGTGAGAATTTTCATTTTTGAGTGAAATACAAAGTTCTGTCATGAAACTCTAGATGACGTAGGCTGATAGATCCTTAACTCAGTCTGCTTGCAATCACATCATTTTCTATAGGGCACAGCTGATTGGTCGCTGCTTTATCAGCAGCCAATGAGCTCACTGCTCAACTTTCAAATACTTTTGCGTTTGCTTTCAGAAACCCTCCACCTCCCCAGCTCCACCTGTACAGATCTGCTACAGGTAATTAATGTATGCTATATTCCGCAGCAGCAGCATGTCTTACTTGCTTACAGCAGCGAGTCCCATACCGGATCTATTCCAGCAAGACCAAACATATTAACAGTCACATCCATTCTTTCTGGTTCTCTTTTTTATTATTAAGTTTAACTAATACTGTATGTATTTGTTAGTGCTACTAACAGTTACTTGTAATGTTTTAATATTGTTGTGTGCACCTGCCCGGGGACTGCAGATGGAAACTAGCATTTGCTAACTCTGGTACAAAACATATTTTCGTAAGATTAATGTATTTTGTACATTGTCCCTGACAAATAAATAAATAAATAAAATAAATAAAAATAAAATAAATTATTACCATGCCAAACACTCAGAGAGTTGTCATGACAGAACTATTCCTTTTTATGCCCCCCCCCCCACCCCCGTAAAAATTTCTAAAATCTTTGATACATTTACTTAAGAAGCAACACTGCATAAGATATTTGTTTTCATATACTGTATCCTGAGTAAGTGTTTGTGTATTTGCAGCTCGTGTTTACCTTCTTTAAACAAGACAGAAAGTCTGCGAATGCAGAAACACTAAAGTACTTGGTAAGTATATGACGTTTTTTTATGTTAGTTCTCTTATTTCCTTTTTTACAATTTATTTATTTGTAATTTTCTATTATTATTTTCTTTATATTTTCCTCTCCTCTCCATGGAGTACACTTTCTTTAGAAAAAAAACAAATGCGGTTAATTTGAGATTCATTGTTTTGATATATATATGCTGTTTTTAATGTGCATCTGCTCTTCTGCTACAGTCCTGACATGCAGCTCAGCTCTGCTTATGCATGATACTGTAACATACTACTGACATTGTGAACATGAACATCTGTTGTTCTGCTTGACTTTTCCTGTACTGGTAACATGAATACTGTTTGTAATGACCATTTTGAACAGAAATGGCTCCTTATAGTCAATATGCTTCATTACACCATAGCCATGAGAATCCATTTTGCCACCGCCCTTCTAACCACCATACAGGAAGCACATGCCAACCATAATGGTTCTGAGCGGTATAGCGTATACAGACAGCATGACTCTGCTTTTTCTGGTCTGTGTGGAATAATGAAGACGGACTGGCCAGGAATCCACTCCGTAGCATCAGCCCATTATGGAAGCAGCCCCTGGAGTGTGTTACCATGGAGATGGAAACTGTAACCTCCAGTAAAATCCAAGCATTTGTATTCACATGTGGGAAGCCTGTGCTTCTTGTGAACAAGAGAAATAATATCCCTAGGATCGGTTTTACATATTGACATACTGACTGGCAAAATGCTGTCAGAAAACTACCAGGCTCTAAAGAATATGACATTTAAAGCAGTCTTGGAGAGAAGATAATTGATTACAGAGATGGGAAGTGATTTCTAACCTGCTATCTGGATGCAAATTGTTGGCCCCTCTATTAAGTTAAGAGCAGAGCACCACTGCTTACAGATCTGTTCTTCCTGAGTGTTACGTCCAATGGCAGGAGGCGTTGTATGTGATGGGTCCACCATCTGCGGGGTGGCTGTGGTTTCCGTGGCAACAGAATGGTCTGACCCATGAAGCTGTGGTACTGCCGACATAATCCACAATAGATCACAATGAGATTATATCTATGACACACTGATTTATTGCAAAAAAAAAAAAATCTCTCTCTACATACATATATTTTTTGCTTAAACCATCATGAATAAGTTGTAAAAAATATTTAATTTATTATTTTAAAATTAAATATTTATTATTTAACACAATAATTTAAATTATCATTTCTCTTGAACAATTTTTTAAAATAAAATACAGTGGTATAAGCAAAAAGACATTCAGAGAAATGTAAACAATTTTTATTTCATTTAATTTAATTTAAAAAATATATATATTTTAATACTGATTAGTTTATTTTATACTGTATATATAACCTAATATATTAATATAAAGTGATCTTAATATTTTTTAAAAAACAAAAAAACAATGTACAAGTTTTTTTGTTTTGTTTTTTAGTGGTATATGACCATCCAAAACTCATCACCATGATTCTAGGATGTTGTTTGTAGTTGCTAGGTCATTACATCCCAAAGTATTTTGAGGGGGGTTTAGCTCATTGCTACGAGATTCCTAGGGTTTTCTGGGTGTTTTCTTTCTAGCCAAAGACAAAAGAGCCCACTTCCTAGTTTCTACGATATTCTGGCCATTATGGAGCAGATCCCTTTAAGTGTCAGGTTCCTTTAAAGGGATAGTACACCCAAAAAAACAACTGTCTTCATTTACTCAGCCGTTCCAAACCTGTAAGAGTTTCTTTCTTCTGTCGAACACAGAAGAAGATATTTTGAAGAATGTCAATGGCTACCCATCAACTGTCTGGTTACCGACATCGTTCAAAATATCTTCTTTTGTGTTCCACAGAGGAAATAAACTTGTACAGGTTTGGAGGCTGAGTAAATGATTTTTGGGTGAACTATCCCTTTAAGGCTCTTTATGCGTCTACTTTGACTATAGTGTCAAACACGCATTTGTTTTAATTTGCATACAATGGTAATTTTTATAAGCACCTGTTATTTGCTCATTTTGATGACTGCATGTTTCGTTGTGTGTTCGGATGCCTGAGATGTCCTCCGCTGTTTCCCATGTCCCTGTGTCTTGATCCTGAAACTCCTCCACCCTGTGACTCGGTGACTCTAGTGTCCACATCAGGCTCTCCTCCTCCACGTCTCCCTCCCCTTCCACAGTCAGGAAGTCATGAGGGTCCCAGTCCACTGCAGGGGAGTCTGGATGTACCTGGGTATCCAGAGTATCCGATCGGTGCAGGGAACCACGGCCGCCCCTCCCCCCAGTCCTGCGGCGCCCTGAGTCTCTCCGTGATGAGCCATCGCTCTCAGAGAAGGCAATGTAGGAGAAGGTGAGCTCAAAGGAGTTCTGACGTGGCGTGCCCCATACGGATGAGCCGCTGAGACAAGCGTCATCATCCTCGAGGCCTTCCTCGTCGTCCGACCATTCCCTGGCTGTCTGCAGTTCGGGGAAGTCAGACTCCTCATTTCCACCTGAGCAAAAATGGTATACATTTATGACTGAGACAATAGCCTGAAGAGTTATCAGGGGCTGTAATAGATGTGGATATCAGGAAAACATGCAAAGATATCCGAAGCATTCATATATTTAAATATAATGTATGAAAATGTTACCATCTGAGCAGGGAGGAGTGGAGTCAGGTGTTGAGCTCACTGTTCCAAATTCCTCTGAAACGAGAGAGCAATATAGGCCTATGATGTTCAATCTATACATTTAAGAATTTTCATGTAGCTTTGTTATTGCCAACGTGTGAACAGCTTGTAACGAAACTTAAAAACCTAGACCTTACACCCCTTCCTAGGTTGTCTACGAAAACCTGTAGACCAGAGCTTCCCAAACCTAAGAGGGGTAAGGCCCCCCAAAAACATTGTAAAAGCTCCACAACCCCGCCGTTAAAAATATATACCGACATTTACCTACAAATACATTTATTAACACGTTTGTAAGAATTTCATGTGAATTATGATGTAAACATTCTTTACAAATATATTTAAATCCATAACACTAACCTTACATACTTACAAAAAATCAAATTTTAGAACAATTGGAATATTTTAATTATTTTAATATATTGATTTACACTAGCTATGGCCCCCCTGCAATACCGCTACGGTCCACCGGGGGACCGCGGCCCACAGTTTGGGAAGCACTGCTGAAGACTTTTTATGTTAGGGTCTCGGGACGGTTTTGTTGGGAAAATCAAAATGTGACGTTTACTCTTGTTATCGAGAGCTTTTCTTTCATTTCACATGAAACGCATGCTTATGTCCAGATAATGACAAACGAAGTAATTTCAATGTGTCATATAAAGAAAAACGATTTATTCAAACTATTCTCACATATGCCGATCTATAGTCTTAATGTACGTCATAATCAAATTATCATAAGTGTAATTTTAATTACCTCATCAGTCGACATGCTTTACGGTGAATTGCTGTAATTTTTGTTGCATGTTTATTTCCAATTCCAACATCTTTTTACTTTTAAGCAAAGAACGAAAAAGAACATGCAGAGTATGGGGTTCGGTTCTGGACCTTGATAACTTGCTAGCTGCAATTCACTTAATAACCACCAGTGTCGCTAAAAACAAGTGTTTCTGTATTCTACATAAAGGCAATCACTTGTCCGATTTAAAATTATATATATCTTATATATATTTTCATCATTTGGCCGGACAGCAAAGAAAACAGCAAGGACTTTCTAGCCATTTAAAGTAATCATAATGAACTGTTAAAAAATGGCGCCATGAAAATATGTAGCCAAGACATTTCGTCCCATGTTATTAATTTAATTAGTAATCTTTATGGTGAACTATTTGAATAAGTAAGCTTTAATTTATTTTCTGCTATTGATGTTGAATTGTTGTAATAGGCTATTTAAGTATGGTTGTAAATGACTGGAAACTATCAAAATAGCTTATACTTTGATGTATTCTACTGTGTGATATGCTACACTCTGATATCTGAAACGTTAAAAATACATTTAAATTAAATTACAGATCCTAGGTTGCAAAAATTTTTACCTTGTGCAAGGCATCCATTATCATTCGCTTCCATTTATGCTCCATTTATGCTGCTTGATATTGCATTCTGGTATGTTATATTATTTGAAACTCATTATTGTAATAATAAATGCACTGGTTTGTAGCACAAACAGTTTAACCGTACTTATTTCTATTTATTCCCTTATAGCGGATAATTCATTGGAAGTCTCGCACATTCAAAGGAAATAGCTTACTTATTCATTGAAAAATAAGGTGGATTGAAGATCACGTGATATGTGCCGGAAACAGTTTGTAATCTTTCTGTACCATGTGCTCAACTTATAGTAACAAGTAAACTAGATATAGCACAAGCAAAGATGGGTATTCTGGGTAGCATTTAAAGTTATGACAGCAGACTATTTCAGATAAGCCAAAACAAATTATGTTTGGTCACTTTTCATGTTGGTCAGACAGACCTTTCTTTTAAGTGGGGAATATATTGCAAAGTGAACCAGGCTTAGCCAGCTCATGTCTATTTGAATATTATGGATATCCATAAAAGAGACCTGTGATAAAAGACTCTGAGCTTCCATTTCATTTTGGGATGAGTGAAACAGAGCTTTGTTCAGATCTTGAAGTGAGAGCTTTCCTTTGTCAGCTCCCTTGTTAACATATTATACAAAAATATGTGTTGCATTTTATGCCTGCTCTACAAAACATATGTTTAGTGCCATATTAATATATTTACATACTTGATTATTTTAATGGCTTTGCTACATGAGTCATAACTGAGTCATATAGTACATTTTTAATTTGGTTTTAGTCTGCCTTTATTTTCGGTAATAGTTAACCATAATATTGTATTTTTGTTTCACAAATATTACTTAAAACAATAATTATATACAGCATTCAAAGACCCCCGATTTAAATAACCAATTTAAGAACATTCACCAATTCCCTTCAAATATGAAAAGTAATGGATATGACAATCTATTAATATTGATAAAACAATATAATTTGCTGTAATCAGCAGCTGTTTACACTGTTCTGTGACACAAAAACAACCCAATTGTTACACCAAATCGATCCCTATTATATTTCCCCATTGTTCATCCCTCAAAAGCATTTGTAAACAGCACAAATCTCATGCAGATGCTGCATACACATGTACAGAACAAATGCACACTGCAACATCAGCAGAATCCAGCAAAACAGAAGGTGGACTGAAGCAAACACACAACCAAGATGATGCATCAGACACAAAGCAAGAGAATATGAACAGCTACATCCTGTACAGAGAAATACGAGGAATAAAGGAAGGACTCACTGCAGTGGGAGAACCCTAAAACCTGACCCATGCTCCATCAAGGCACCGCTGGGCCCATCCAGTCTGGAGTCCCCTCTCTCCTCTGCTGAATCGCTCCCTCTCTTTTCAGCTCCCTCACGCTCTGTGTTCTTCATGCACCCCTCCCTCCTTTAGTGCACTGCTGTTTCTTTCCGTCACCCTCCCTTCTCTTCATCAGACGGCCCCTCCCAGTTTCACTCGCTCTCTCATTCTCTGCTGCAGCCAACAGAGGGTAGATGAAGAGACCCGACTCAGAATACCACTATGAGTGTGTTTTTTCAGTATGAGTGCATCCATGTGTGTAGTTCATCTCTGCCATCTCACATCAACATCCTCTTTATGTCTGTCTGCTTGAATTTACCAAGGATGAACATGTTGCACCCTTAAAATTCAATCTTAAGATGTTTTATTTTATTTTAATTAGGATATTTGAAGAAGAATTAAGAGATTTAACAATAATTTTAATTAATTTAAATAATAGATCTGAAGTCATTTAATTTTAAACATGTTAATTTAAAATAATTTACAAAAAATTTAAATTCAGCTATTAGTAATAAATAAAAATCACACCCTCCACACCTTAATGCTTGCAGGTTGGTGCTTTGGACCATAAATCAATTTTGAAATATGAAATTTTTGAAGGCTATGCACACTTGAAATGATTATTAAACATTAAAGGGGACCCATTATGCCCCTCTTCACGAGATGTACTATAAACCTCTGAAGTTTCAGCTCAAAATACCCCACAGATCATTTATTATCTTGTCAAATTTGCCCCTTATTTGGGTGTGAACAAAAACACGCTGTCCCTTTAAATGCAAATGAGCTGCTGCTCCCGGCCCGCTTTCCAAAAGAGAGCGGGGCTTTAACAGCTCACGCTTTGGGTTGCTCAACAACAACAAAGCTGGAGAATCTCACACAGACAAAAATGTAACGGTGTTCAGCCTTACATTGTTCAAACCGGAGTCGGACACTGATGGAGAGACTCAGGAAGAAGTTACAACTTTTAGAATAGGTGTTTCTGAATGGTTAGTGGATAAATGTATGTAGTTGCTGTGGAGTTGATTCAACTCATCGACTAGCATGTGCCGTCATGTTAATCTTTTGTGCAAAACCCGTATGGCTACATAGCGTACCTGTTTGCAAAACATGCCATACACACCAGGCTAACGTTTATGACTACTATCAAATGCTGTGAATGATTTAATTTTTTCCAAAATATTGCTCCTTTTTTAGCAATCGAGCTCGCCAGGGTCAACTCGCCGGCTATCCAGGCTAATGAGACTCTAAATAGCGTTCTGTGCTCGTCTGTGCAGCCAATGACAGAACAGTTAGCATCCTTTACTCAAACTTTTGTCATGGCGTTAGAACTGGTACAGCGCTTTTGCTTGCGAAAACAAAATGGTGGTGCGGTGGGTGGAAATGAGGCAGATTAAGGGGCGGTAATATTATAATAAGATCCCCTTCCTACGACACTAGGGGAGCTGAGCGGCTCTTTTTTCACATGCTTGCAAAGAAAGGCTTGCCTAAACAAAGTTACTGGGTTGTCCTTTTTCATGTTTTCTGGGTTGGTAGATGCACCAGGGACCTGATTATTGCACAAACATGGAAAAAGGGTCTAACGGTGAGGGAGTCGGGCTTGTAACCTGAAGGTTGCTGGTTCGATTCCCAACCCGGCAGGAATTGAAGGTGGGGATTGTGAATGAACAGCACTCTCTCCACCTTCAATACCATGACTAAAGTGCCCTTGAGCATGGCACGAAACCCCTTAATTGCTCCCTTTGTAAGTCGCTTTGGATAAAAGCGTCTGTCAAATGAATAAATGTAAAAGTCAGATTTTCATGACATGTCTGTCCATTGGTTTTCTGCGTTGAGTGTAAAGGCAGCAACATATTTCTCTTGTAAATATAAGCCTTCATTTAAAACTTTAATGCAGCTTTTGTTTGTGTCCATTACCTTCAGCAGAGCCAAAGCCTCATGGGTTGCGGGGTACTCTAGCAAATGAGAAATGCTCATCTGGCCTATCTGCTACTGAACAGAAAAGTACATCAGCCCACACAAGTTCAGATACAAAAAATCAATGTTTATCAAACTAAAACGAACGTTTTTTTATGATCTACCGTATCTTGTGAAGTATTTTTGTTTTATAAAATTAAAATCTTTAATATAGTTTGATTTTAAATCTTTTAATAATTATTATTTCTTATTACCTAAATAATTTATTTGTACAATATTTAACTGTGGCGATAAGGCCTAGTTGTCATATGGTGAATCAAAAGTCCAATTAAATAAATGTGTTTTCTTTAGCATTGGCTTTGTATGTTTGTTTCAATCAACAAAGCTTAAATTTGAACAGTTGTGAATTTTAGCTTTTAAGGTGTCAAGAGTTATATACAAGGAACAGAGGTACTTCTGGGTAATGTAGTGTAAGGATAGACTTGGGACAAGTGGAAAAACTAACCGCCAACTGCAACTTTCAGAAGCCATCTTTATTTTTTTATTTTTTTTTTAGCTCAACTGTCACATAATAGAAAGCACGGGATTGTGGGACGTCAAAGACAGCAAAGGATACATCTATGCAGCCTTCAAAAATCGATCAGATGAAGGTATCTCAGGAGACAGGAAGTGAAGCCAACATTGGAGTCAGGCGTGCCGTGATGCCTTCCTACCTAAAAATGTATCCTCTGAAGGCAGCATTTTTAAGCTTTTCGGATGCAGCCTCTAAAACATTTATATCAAAAGGGACTGCAATAAGGTTGTAAACAAGGACATTATAAGGACAACACCTTGTAAAACGCTACTGACAAATGCTTTGACTATCGCCGTCATGGGAAATCCCCTGAAGTGTCAAAAGGATACTAAAGACAGATATCGATTTTCTCAGCGGACGTTCAAACTGATTTTTAAATGCAAGATTGACCTGAAGAATATCAGATGCATCTTTCATCTATCAGATCTTTCTCTCATAATACTCTACATAACACAATAAGCTTCAACGAAGCAACTCAGTGTTCCTTCGTTTCTAAAGAGACGTTTTAGAATTAGTAACGAAGGCTTGGGCTCATCTGTTCAACTCAACTTGAGATTTGAATCTGTGGTGAAAGGAAATAGAGTGTTTTTAAAAGACACTCCGTTGTCGTTTCTTATTGATTTACACACTTGTGCCGTCGAACTGTTGTATATTTCACATATCACACAAGGTCTATGGCTTAATCACAGCCGTGCTGATATAAAGTCATATTGCACTCCTACTCAAGTGATATTACATAGGGAATTTCTTAAGAAGAAGTGGATATGCCTGTTATCTAATTGTAGTTATGCATGTTTTAATGTCAGGGTCATGCAATGCCCTTGCTCATTTTAATCTCTCACTGTCAATGAATGGCTCAAGTCCAAATGTCACACACCTACGCTCCTTAAATACATGTAATCTGCAAGCCTTCCAAGAACTAAGCTTTCCAAAGGAGGCCAGTTCCTACTCCTCAAAAGGACAGTTACCTTAAGAGACATTCTAACCAGCTATATAATCATTCAGACTGCCATTTTCAATTTATAACAGTGTTAACTTGCAGTGGATTAGGAGCGTTTAAGACAACACGTGGTTTTCATTGGCCGTTAGCACATCAAAATGGTATCTGGATGAACTCGAGATTTAAAAAGAGGTGCGGAAAGTTGAATAACTAAGTGAATACATTATGTAAGAGTGCAACACCATCATACAATGTAGATTAAACGTAACCGGTTGTCAAGCGTATGCATTTTACAACATATTCCACATATTAAAAACCATTCAAAAACACTCAATAAATTGATTGTGTGCCAGTAATTCTATACTGCATATGAAAAATCAAATTGCTCATTATGAAACATTTGTAGTTCATCAGGTCTATCCATGGACGCAAACTAATCCAGGCGCATTACGAAGTAAGGATTACATGAGGGCGTACAGACGACGGATGAAGGGAAAGACAGAACACTGTGGTGTCTGAGGATGAGTGAACATAAATAGATTAGCCAATCAGAACTAGGCTAGAGGAACAACACAGCCTGGCAAGAGTGATAAACACACCCAGAATTCATAAGACTTCATTTCAGTCCAATGGATTTCATTGGGAACCACTGAGAGGAGAGAGCTATTCCACAAATGACAACATATTAAGGACTCCAAAAAACTAATTACAGGCATTAACACACTGTTTGTCCAGCAGCTGTCCCTCCTCTTTTGGCCCAACCTCAACGAGAGGCACTGGATCGGCTTCGGAAGACCAGGAAGGGGAGTTTGAGGAACAGTAGGAGATTGAAGAGGAGGATCCGGGTAGCCATGAGAACTGCCAGGCGGGCCAGCGCCATGGAGGTGCCTTCATTCCTGCGGCAGCTGGTGAAGGAAACCGAGAAGATGGTGACATTCTTCTTCAAAGGTGGGCGGCGGGATTCGGGAACTGACGATGACTACTATGACAATGAGGAGGACGTAGGTAGACCCTACCTAGAAAGGCCCATTTTGGAGAAAGATATGGCAGAGGGGGGTTCGAAGTGGGGCATTAACTACGCCATGGCCAGTATGCAGGGCTGGCGTGCCCAGATGGAGGATGCCCACACCTGCATGCCAGAGATGACCGATGCCTTGCCAGACTGGAGCTATTTTGCCGTGTACGATGGACATGCGGGGAGAACGGTGGCTCAGTACTGCTCCAGACACCTGCTGGATTTTATTCTCGACACAGGTACTCACTGATTTTACGTAGATTATCACTCATTGTAATGTCTTGAAGATAAGGGATGAAAGTGGCAGTGTTGGGGAAAGTTACTTTTAAAAGTAATGTATTACAATATTGTGTTACTTCCTAAAAAAGTAACTAATGGAGTTACTTAGTAACTTTTTATATAAAGTAATGCTTTACGTTACTTTTTCTCATCTGGGCTAGGCTGTTTGTTACAGAAAACAAAAAACAGTTATATTTTTGGCAAATGTAAAGGCCCGTTCACACCAAAAGTGAAATGAATAAGCCTCAGGCTGAGGGAAATGCAAATTTAGGCCTGTACAGTAGAGGACACAGCTTAAACAAACAAACCTTTCAGCTGTTCTGCCATTCTGGAATACAGAAGATACATGAGAAGAAGTAAATGAGTAAATGTATGCTCACATTAAGTCTAGAACTAGTGTAGAAAAACCATCATGTTCACAACCGCTTCTGCACTTACTCCTGATTTCTCTCAACATGAGGACAGGAGAGCTTTCAGTCAATAAATTAAAAAAAAGTAACTCGCATTAATTATTTGAAAAAGTTACTCAGATATCTTGTAAATTTAAAAGTCATGCATTACTTTACGAGTTACTTAAAGGTTACCCCCAACACTGGAAATTTTTATATTTAAAGACGAAAATGTGACTGTCACCACAATATAGGAATTTGCCTGACGACTTTCTGGCTGTTGACTTTTATTTGCTTAGCCATCATCAAGGTGTTCTAGTTGGTTTCTAGGGTGTTGTAAGTTCTTTTCTTCTTCAAGCAGCTGCAGCTGTAGGTGATTACTTACTGGCAAAGTTAAAATTTGCAAAGTTAAAATAAACTAACCAAATTTACTTGAGATGCAACACTTTGCAAGATATTTTGATAATCATGTCAAATGAACTTACTATAGTATAATGCATAATTACATTTTTAATTATAATTGCAACTAACAAAACCCTAACCCCATAGTAAGTCCATGCGGTTAATTAATGTGAATCGGTGCTCCCAGGACATGGTTGCCACCTTGTGGATGAACTAATTACTGCAACAACAACAAAATTAAATGCACAGAGCGCGAAACGCACCGTTACAGAAGTCTGGTGACAAAGTTCGTGTCACGCACACTGTACACTGACCCTCGCATGTGCGTAAAAAGTGAAGTATACTTTGAGCTTACACGCTTATCCTTTCTCTGAAAACAAACCTTACTATCTTACGCAGTGTTAAGAAAATGTATGAGCAATCTTAATAGTGATGCTTTCATAGCCATCACCACTAAATTAGACTTTTTTTTTTTAGAATAATAAATGTTATGACACAAAGAAAACATTTAAAGAAATTAAATTTGCAGTTGATACTGGGTGAAAATCATATTTAAGAGAAATTGGACAAAAGTACACTTCTTATTAAGTGACTTCGTTGCAACTAACGAAATCTAACTGGCTTCTAAAGCTAGTTGTGTACTATGACTTTTCCCAATGAAAGTTAAAAAAAGTTTTTAAAGCATTTAAAGATTTTAAAACCATTTTAAAAAGCGTTCTAATATTTATCATCTTAACATGCAAAATGCTGGCCAATCCAATATATTGATCATATTAAGTAATGTAAGGTTTTACAAATGGGGCTCAACAAGAAAAGTTCAAAGAAAGATTGGAAAATAGTATATAAATATTTTTTTTAGTTTCAGTTTTAGTGCTTTCTAAGCATTAAGAATTTAAATCACCACTAATATGATTCTATTAAATGATAAAATACTAGTTTTTACTTTTAGACAATGTTTTACACATTTTTAGGTCTATATTTTTAGTCTATATACAATATATAAAATATTACATTTTTTTTAATTTTTTGGACCACTTTCCAAAAAATAGAAAAAGGCAGCGGAGTTAATTTATTAATTGGAAGTGAGGAAACGAATCTTTCCGATTGTAACAAGCTTCACATAGGGTGAAGATTGAAAGTAAGATCTTGTTTTGATATTGCAGTGCTTGACCCTGTTATATGATTGTATAATCAGGCTGTGTGACGGTGGATGAGGATGTAGAGCATGTCAAAGAGGGCATCAGAGACGGCTTCCTCGCCATCGACCGCCACATGCAAACCCAGGCCCGTAATGAGAGCTGGGACCACAGCGGATCTACGGCAACCGCTGTTATGATCTCTCCACGACACATCTACTTCATCAACTGCGGCGATTCACGGACCTTCCTTTGCCGTGACGGTCATGTGGTCTTCTACACGGAGGACCACAAACCCTGCAACCCACGTGAGAAAGAGCGCATCCAGAACGCCGGCGGCTCCGTCACCCTGCAGCGCATCAACGGTTCACTGGCCGTGTCCCGCGCCCTTGGCGACTTCGACTTTAAGGAGGTGGAATGGAGGGCTCAGACAGAACAGCTGGTGTCACCTGAACCGGAGGTGTACGAGCTGGAGCGAACGCCAGAAGATGAGTTCCTGGTAGTGGCATGTGATGGTGTCTGGGACGCCATCGGTAACGAGGAGCTGTGTGCGTTTGTGCGCAACCGCCTGCAGATCTGTGATGATCTGAGGGAGATCTGCGCTCAGGTCATTGACCTCTGCCTCTATAAGGTTGGTATCAGCAGTGAGGATCCCATTGGGGTTGGCTAATGGCCAAATTTACAAGTTTCAGTCAGATTGTCTGATTCCCTGGAGTACAATTTCAAACAATAGTATGCTTCACTGTTGAACACATAAGACTGCATTGAAAATGAACTCTTAAAAGAAAGGGCGTTTTGGGCATTGATGTTCAATGAAAAACTTTTTACATCCATGGAACAAAATGTTAAAAACACAAAATGTTATAGTGAACATAAGGGTTCTTTAGATTTTTTTAAAAGGGATAATTCACCCAAAAAAGAAAATTCAGTCATCATTTACTTACCCTCAAATTTTTCCAAACCCGCATGAATTTATTTCTTCTGCTGAACACAAAAGAAGATATTTTGAAGATTTTCGGTAACCAAACAGTTGACGGGCCCCCATTGACTTCCATAGTATTTTTTTTCCATACTATGGAAGTCAGAGAGGTCCACCAACTGTTTGGTTACCCATATTCTTCAAAATAGAAAGAAATTCATTGAGGTTTGAAACTAATTGAGGGTGACTAAATGACAGAATTTTCATTTTTGGCTGAACTATCCCTTTAAAATGTTCCTCACACAAAGAAAAAATGGTTCTTTTTAAGAACTGTTCACTGAAAGGTTCTTTGGGGAACCCAACATTTTTCCCAAACTGAGTAGTATGACCCATATGAACTGCAAAATGGCTTAAAAAAGAAATTACATTAAAAAAAAAAAAAAACTTATTTTGTTTCAAGTTCAGTCACCACAACGGTAACAAACAGTCAAGCTGGGTGTAATGCATTGCGGGATATTGTATTCTGTTTGTATACTGCACATTTAGGCAATATATGTATTACAGTAGGTAATCTAGTTTTGTTTAACACAAAATATTTCCACAGATAGATATTCTATCATAAAGTCTACACACATTTTTCACAACTTAGTGTTGTACAAAAGCAGGGTCTGTTCTGCTTTATCCATCACCAGTGGTCAATTATTGTGGTACCATTGATTTCAGGCACTAAATGTCCCCTAAAAACAACACAAACTGTTGTTGGTCACTTTAAATGTTTCCCCTTGTCTAAGTGGGTGATTCTGATAATGTACACTGGTAAACTTTAAAGTAAACTGGACTTTGTCTGCCACTAGTCAAAAGTCTGGTTCTGTGGAACCAAACATGGACCATAAAACTAAGCACTCTACCAAAATATATCTCACTTTGAGAATCATTGCATCAAAATGCTTTTATTGTATGCTAGTCATTAGTCCATGAATAACTCTGATTAATCCATCAAAAAGTCGGTTAATCAATGTTGAATTGCCAGAAATACTGTCACCTTTAACAACGTTTAAAGAGATTAGAACTGCTTTGTTATTTAAAATGATTACAGGCACTTGGGTTATGTAATATTATATAACGAGATGGCGTATGTTGAGGCGTGGAAGCTTACAAAGTGCATAATAGAATCAGCTTGACCTGTTCTATGGAGACACTGTTCTTTAAATAGAATGATTACAAGGAAGACAAGAGAGCGAGAGGGGATTACCAGTGACTCAGACTTCAGGTTAAGGGATATTCAGGGTTACAAACCAGCTACTCGATCAGGTCAAGAGGTCCTTTGGTTTATAACTAACATTAGTGGTCTGTGAACGTTTATATGAATTACTATGTATTTGTGTGTTTTAGTATTATTGATGTACTCTCATATAATATATCATTATATTATATGGACTTTAAATTCTTAAATGTCTTCACATCTTGCAGGGAAGTTTAGACAACATCAGCATAATCATCATCCTCTTCGATGGCGCCCCCAAGGTGACACCAGAGGCACTGCAACAGGAGGCAGACCTAGAGCAGCTCATTGAGCGAAAAGTGGAAGGTAATTTGAGCAATTCATTTGATATGAAAGGCTTCAGATTACATAAATAAGATGCGATTATAATACAAATTAGATTAGATGAAATGCCATCTAAATAAAAGTCAAACCTTTTACTATAAAAGTGCTATTTTCTTATGCATTACCTAGAGATCATTCAAGTGATCAGATCTAAAGATGAGGAACCTGACCTGCTCTATGTGATGAAATTCCTGGCATCTGAAAATATTCCCGGCCTCCCACCAGGTGGAGGAATCTCATGCAAGTGAGTAATACTGGATCGTTATACATGACATTACTATACACTGCAAAAATTATTTGCCAATCAAATCAATTTCAAATCAAAATTGAGGTTTTTTCTTTAAAAATAAAAAAACAAGAGACCTATCTGCCAGTGAGATCAGAAAAATAATCTTGTTTTCCCTTTGCATTAAGTTTATTTATTTTTCTGACCGCCATTGGCAGATATTTGTTCTTGTTTAAGCAGAATTTTTTCTCAAGTCATTTTGCTACTCAAGTAAATGTATTCTGATTAAAGAAGTTTAGACATTTTAATAAATACACAATGCAAGATTTTTTTTTTTTTGCAGTGTAGGAGAGATATGCATGTGTGTGCTTGTATATGTGATTTGAGGACACAAATTTGTATAATAACATGGTTATTACACTAGTATTACAACATAAACTTGGTTTGAGGACATTTACTGAGTCCTCGTACTAAAAAAGGCTTTTAAAATGGTAAAAATGCAGAAAGTTTTCTGTGATGGGTAGGGTTAGTGTAGTATACACAGTCTATAAAGCATAAAAAACATTAAACCTATGGAATGTCCTCATAATGATGGGTGAACCAATATGTGTGTGTGTTTCTCAATCTCCATTTTGTTGTCTTTTTTCTGTATTGCAGGAGAGATTGCATAATTTCCGCATATCAGAAATATGCAGCACCCTTTAGATCTCTTGAGCCAATGGTACGTGTTTGAAATGCATACATTCATGTTTAACCCATACTGAATAAACTATTAACTCCCCACATTTTATTTGATGTGATTTTAAGGTGTCTTTAAAGATAAATGTTCATTTCACAAACATCAAGAAAAATACTGATAAAAATACTTTCATCATTTAAGGATATTGGCGGTTCTGATGACTCCACCTAGTGGCCGTTACTCTGAAGAAGGAATCAAGCCTTGAATCTCTGTAGATATAATAATTCATGTGAGGATGATATTTGTGTGCCACCTGCTTTACAGAGGTCAAATTGTTTAGCCAAACTGTTTTTTAAAATCAATGTTGTGTATTGTACACATAGAAACAGAAGGTGTATTTATCAAATACTTACATGAAAGTGGCTTTTGCACCAGAGGAACGTTTTCATAACTTCTTGCGGCAGTACGATTTTAGGTCTTGGAACGCCATTTGAGGGGACTGAATTAGCTCCTACTTCGGAGTAGGGTCTAACCCAGCACAATAGGAAGCACCACTGATTGGCCGAATGGGATGCCATACGAAACGCAGGCGCTTGCTATTTTTAAAAAGCCCTGTAAATACAGTTTACATACATTTAAACCACAAGCCAACTACACAAACAGGGAAAACGGTGATAGATGGACTTACACCGAAGTCTAGGCACTTCTCAACCTTTACGCTACATAACCTGTTCGCGTTGTTGAATGGCGTGATTAAATTACGTTGCTATCGGACGACTTACATCACTTAAGAGTTCCTACCACCGGTGCAAAAGCAACCATGAAAATTCGCACTACTGCGTGCGAAAGCGTCTAAAGCATCGACATCATGGAAAGGTTCTAATGAAAATATAAAGATTTCACATTTGTTAAAGGTGAAGTGTGTAATTCCTGCTAGTAGCGCCACTAAAAGTAACAATTAATCCCCTCATTGCCATTGATCAAACAAACAGATTTCCCCACCCTAAACTGACACCATTGGCTGATCCACTGTTGTCTAGTAAGACTAGAAAGTCCATTAAAAGACTGACTATTGAAGTTGCAACCATCTTTTCTTCCCAATTGTGACATATAAAGGCTTGAAGCAACTAAAGCGGCTTCGCAAAAATGTGTCCATTGGGAATTAATTGATACTTCGTTTAAGTAACAATTTTCTAAATCTGTTGAAATATTTTTATGTGACATTGCAGTTATAGGTTGTTTCACAATCGACATTTACAAACAAACACATCTAAGATACTTCAATGTATAATTGTATTATAAATTTCTTTCTTGTATTTGTTTCTGAATGTTAAGCTCTGTACTTGTTTATGAATGTTCTGTACTTACAGAGAACATAGACTTACATAACCAAACTTGTACACAGTAGTAAAACTAACATCTGTAAAACTTTATAAAGGGTACTTGAACTATAAATTTATTTTGTATTTATTTTTTTTTTTTTACTAGAGTACACCTACCAGTTTTACAACATGTCATTTTAAGTCTATTTTGTTATGAAATCATACATAGCTCAAAAGTTGTGTTAAGCATGTAAATTAGTAATAAGTGGATGAAGTGTCCATCATGTTGGGGACATCATGTACTTTGTGTCCAAAGGGGACTTTGAAAATCCCTGCTGGAGAATGTGTTACTGAAGTGTCATGGATCATGACACCTCTATACTAATTACTTAAACCTCATCTTTGGTGTTACGGTCATATTCAAATGTTCAAAGAGAGTTAAAAACAACAAGGTCAAGCTCAAGCTCGCTGAAGTTTAACTTGTTGTTCATTGCAACAACCCGTGCGATGCTAATGGTGTTTATCATAACAATAAACTGAAAACTGAAACAAAAAGATCCGTCAGAGCCAGAGAGAACATATACCGTGCCAGACGATCCCATCAGGTAAGTACAACAGCAAAATATTATGCCTGTGTGATTAGAGTTCATAGTTGAAAGACTTCATCTTACAGTATCATTAACAAGATATGCTAATAAATAACCATGAGAAATATTAAAGCTTGTAGCATAAAATAACATGCACTAACTATAGTTGTGCTAATGTGTCATGAATCTGTTGCAAACTTTATTAATCAAAGCAAAGAATAGCATTCCCAGTTTAAAATTATTTTAAAATAATTTGGAAATAGGCATTGAAAATATTAGAAAATGCTATCATGTTGGTAGAGATTAATAGGAGTGCTATTTTAGTATCACTGATAGATTTTGAGAATTTGATTTCATGTTTATTTCAAGCAATTAAACAATTATTTCTTCACTCCTGAAGTCTGTACCAACCATACATGCTGATCAAACACATATTTAGTGATTATTTAACATGTTAAAGGTAAATCTCTGCGGTTAAAAAACAAAACTGCATGCATTTTGCGTAAGAGCATTGGTTGTTCTTTGGCTCTGTGTGACTGTGCGGATGAATAGTTATCCTGCAGTTCATAAAACATTCACTACTAGGCTTAAGACAGAGATATAACCAGTTTAGAAGGAAAGGATCTTGCTGAAGACGTCAACATTACCCATTAACAGACACAGTAATTTCAGCACAGCGCTACAACAACCATAATAAAATGAGGCTTCACAATATATAATGCTTTACATTGAACTCTGTTAGAGAGTTACGGCAATTTATCTGTTCAATAAAATATCTTACTCACCTGTTGAGTAATAAAATGTTATTTCTGCTTCGCTTTTACATTTCAAATTATTCAGTTCTCCCCATCTCTGATGAGCCAAGCCGTGATGTTTTCATAGAGGTGGTCAGGCAGCGGTCAGCAACCATTCTGAGGTGGCACAGAAATCTTCAGTATTTCAACATGAGTCTATAATGTACTGGACTTTGCCTACAACACAACTGAATGCAGTTAATTTGTACTTAATTGTAATTGAGATTCCTTACCTGCTTGCTTGGTTGGGGACACTTGCTTGATATTCAGCAGTGTTTTTAGTTTGCTTGCATTGGCGCCGTTGTATGTGAACTGAGCTGAGCCGGACGATTACGTCACTGTTTTCTCCAGTGCTGATATACATAAATTAACTAGACTAATAACTACTGATCTTTGCAACGGAATGAATCAATAATATATAGAATAAGCTGGACAATGACACCATTTTCTTTGGGAGCTGCCGTGCAGCCAAAAATGATTTGCCAATTATTAATGTAAAGCTGCTTTGTCACAATTTGCATTGTAAAAAGCGCTATATAAATAAAGGTGACTTGACGTCATATTAATAAAGCGGCTCACACTATAACTAAATTTCAACTTGTCCAGTCAGCTTGTTCTGCTTCTCAAAACCCTCAATAGCTTTTTCTCAATTGTTGCCTTTTCATGGACGAGACATGCAGATAAATCCATTCTGTAGTTCAAAGATTATCATTGAATTTTATGCATAATCAATGAACTCTTCAACAATTCTGAGTTTGTTTCTAAAGCTACTAAACTACTAAAACTTTCTATTTTGTCACATTGTCATTTGCAAGAATGTGAATAAGGGCGGAAGTCAAAAAAACAGAATGTAAAATTAATTATTTTATGCATTTAAATGTGATACATTTTTTTGTTTGTACTTTATAAATTAATGCAAAATTAGCATCTTCTATCTAGAACAAATGCACAGTACTTACATTTATTTATGCATTACAAAATTACACATCAGCTTCTGACTCACATAGCACAATATTTTAGTCCAGAGACATGTGATGCATATATATATATATAACAAATACATACAGTTTTAACACAGCTTTAATCGCCTTTTTGGTTGTTTCATGACTTAATTGACGACAGAACTACGACGTCGCGTGCTCGTAGTTTACTTTGCTTTAGTGAAGTGATTTAAAGCGCGCCATTTTGAAAAGTGCGCGCCGCGAGCACAGTATAACGGCTGACACTACAGTCAAGTACTTTTGTTTTACTGACATATAGCCTGACAACATATCATCTGACCGCAGATACTGAATAAGGAAAACGCGTTTCTCTCAGCATTTGACAGGAGTTTCACACAAGTGTTTCAAAATAAAAGTGTAGTATTATGTTGTTTTTTCTGTGACTGAACACAATGCGACCCACTCAAAACGGTCTTGAAACCCACCAGTTGAGAAAATTGACGCAGGCTTTATATATATATTTTTCGCCGTTCACTGTTATCCTTTCCGCGCGCGTTTGACCTGCGCCTGGAGCTGAGGAGAAATAGTCGCGCGCGTCTGAGATATCTGCCGTTTCTTGTGGTCTTAAAGAGACGGTTCTGCGTTTAAATAAAATTGTCAGTGAAGTGGCCAAGCTCCGCCCCTGGTTGATACTGATTAATTACGAGCTCTGTCCTGTTCTCTGTTTGCCAGCAGACTCGCTGTTCTGGATTCGTTTTTTTAAAACGGGTGATTCCCCGGATGTAGGAGATTTAGCGGTTACACGTCAACCTTTCTCGCTCGTAACCTTTGACCCAATCACACCTTAAATGCGTCAAAGTAGCCGGAGCAGCTTTTCTCTGTTTACGGATATGACGAGCCACTCACGGACGACTGACGTATAGACAATTTCCCGCCAAAACCGCCCCGACAGGTCCAAAACATTAACACTCATAATAGGCTTACCATAGTGAATCAGGGTAAAACAAAAACACCTTTTGGAAGAACTATTGGTGATGTATTGACTCATTATGCTAATTTTGAACAAACAAAGTTACATAATCTATGTTTTATCCTGTAACTTAAGTTTATATTCCACCAGGGATATTCGACAAAGAATATTTAACTATATGGCCTTTTTATTTACCACTAATGGAGAAACTTGTGACATATTCTCATGAGCAGCAAAATCTGAGATATTTTAAATGAGATGAAATTAGATCAAATATGGCACTGTGGTTGTTTCTGTTGATATTTAGCATACCTACACATGTAAAAATTAGTTTTGTTCATTGTTTTTCATCTCAATGGCTCCTAACATCATCCAGTGAGACCAGATGACACTGAAGGTCGAAGTTGATCCAGGCTATGGCAGCACATCTGATAGAGGTCAATTCACAGATCTGGACGGGTCAGAGACTGTCCCTCTCCTTATCCCGGTAGATCAGCACCAGGAGTACATCTGGAAGCCCCTGAGCAAAGAGGAACTGCAGAAGTGCGCAGGAGGACCAGAATGGAGGAAGTTTCGTTCTCGTCTGGTTCTTTGCTTCTGGATTGGTTGGCTGATAATGCTTGGCACTGCAATCGCAATAATCGTCCAGAGCCCACGGATAGCGTCTCCTTCACTACACTGGTGGCAGAAGGGTGTGTTTTACCGCCTGCAGCCAGCACTCTTCATGGATGCAGACAGTGACGAGGTCAGCCATATCAGCAGTAAGTTCATAAAAACTATTTACAGCAGTAACAAAAACGGTTGCATCTACATTCAAGCTGTTTATCCAGCATCCATCTTGAAGCCTAAAATTATACCCGCATGTCAAAGTCTCAGTCAGTGTTGCATTTATAAAGTATCTCCAGAAACCACACCACAGGACATTTAGCACATGTCTATGAATCAAAGGGTCATTCACAGGAAAATGTGCCATTTGTGTGTGAGGAAAGTGATTATTTAATTAATTTATCATCATTCTTCAACTTGAAAAAGTTATTGCAAGTTCAATATTAATATATTGAACAATATTTCTGCCACCTCACCCTATACCAACAAACTCCACAATATATCCAGATTAGTAGCAAATATCATATGCATTTTTCAATGGTTGATTATTAAACTAGTTGTTCATTTGTGGTCACAGCCTTACCAGTTATGTATTGTTCCTAAGCCTAAAACTAAAAGAGCAAGTAAATTTAGTGTAAATCCCAAATTTCAATCGGATCACATTAAGTTTGGAATATATGATTTTTTTTAAAAATAACTTAAATGTATGTTTTGTTGTGTTTATTGTTTACATTTCATTAAAATGTTATGGAAAATAATAACCCATTAAATGTCTCATGTCAACCCTGTTACATTCAGAATATTTCAAGGTTGAATGTTACAGAGTTGAATATCAGTGCAAAATATCTGTCTAAAGCCTTAGCTGTCAAATACAAGTGCCTTACACTATATGATTCACCTATGGAGCCCCTAAAGGGACATGGTGGTAGAAGAAAATATATTAAAAAAAAAAAAAAAAAAATATATATATATATATATATATATATATATATTTATTTATTTATTTATTTATTTTTCAATGCTTTAATATTTATATAACTTTAATATTTATATAACTATATTTAATTAAAAAAAAAAAAAAATATATATATATATATATATATATATATATATATATTAGTTGGTAGAATTATTAATTATAAAATTTATCTATAAAATTTCTATATAAAATATTATAGTATTTAGTACTACTGATGTTCCAATGAACATTTAAAAAAATAGTTTTGTAATTTTTTAACATTTTAAAATTGTTTAACATTTTATTTTTTTGATGCATTTAATTTTTAAATTATATCAGTAGTTGGTCATGGGGACACACGTACTGTCGCACACTAATGGCCCTGTTTCCTGAGAGTGACCCACTAACACCTCCACCATTAATAATAAAAGCAGTGTGGTGTGTACATGTGAAGTGTCAGTGCAGCGACTGAGTGTGAGCAGCACAGAATGGATTGTATAGTGGCCTAATACATGGAAATGGCAATGAAATTCCAGTTGTGATGGCCTTCATGATGGTGTATGTCTCACATTCAGGGGTGTCCGAGCGGCTGCCGTATCTGAAGTCACTGGGGGTTGGGGCAGTGATCCTAGAGGGGTTCTTCCGGCATGACGGCTCCCGACCCAACCTGACAGAGATTAACCAAAGTCTGGGCACGCTTCCACAATTCACCCGGCTTATCACAGAAAGCCGGAAAGCAGGCAGGTGCATTTTCATTATTAAAAAATGCGTTTGATGTTATTTCGGTAGTTTTATTGGAATTCCCCCTATTATAAAGATAAGTTTTCATTAAATATTGTATCTGCATGCAGTGGGATCAGAGTGTGCTAACCTTGGCTTTCAATAGATGGCGCTGTTTAGCCATATTGCATTAGTCTTGTCCAAGTATTGAAGATTAAAATGACAAATATATCAAAGTGGCTGGTTCAGACAAACGATGCAAACTTTTCTCAGCTGATTTTAACCAATTACATTTAACCATCTGCCCTTTAGTTAAGTTCTAGTTCACACTTGTCTTCACATGTAGATCATCACATTAACTATGGACATGTTCCACATGCTTTCTGTCTTGATGTTGAACAGTATTTCTTTTATCATTTAAAGCCTACCAAATATCTTTTGTGAAACATTTTTGTTCTTGAAATGTGTGCTTGGTTTACCATTTTGTGTGCAAATACTACAAACGTGTGAAGTAGAATTTTTTTGTGTGAAAATATTAAGCAACATTAAGACAGATTTTCCATATGGTTCAGGTGTGAGAGTGATGCTGGACCTTTGTGAGCTGGACCTGTTTGAGCAGGAGTTGGGTAATGACACTGAAGTTTGTTCCAGTGCATCAGAGTACATTGAGGTATTGAATGTTAATCTCAGTATGGGGGACATCACTGACACCACTGCACATGTGTCCTTCATTTTTGGTTGTGCTGTGTGTAAATTAATAATTTAATTTCCTTTATTTACATTTTTTATTATAAACATTATTGGGTAAGCAGTTGTGGAACGAAAATCATCTTTTAGCACTCAACCAGTGCTCATACCAGTTTAACTGGTTTGAAACCAGTTTGAAAATTATGATATTCTGGCAAGTCAGATTACTGTTTTATGTCAATATTTTCGTCTACTTCTTGTTTATTATTTGTTTCCCTCTTCAGTACTCATTAAGGTATTGGCTGGAGTATGGGGTGTCTGGGTTTGGGATCTGTGATACAGACAAAGCCTTCTCTGCAAAGGTAAAACTGCCAGAAAACACACTGACACGTCTTGTTTTTTGGTAAAAGTGTGTGGGTTTTTGATGATGTGGTGCAGATGGTTAGAAGCCGATAAGGAGTGCCTGCATAAAAATCAATGTGCATTTATGATTCACAGACCCTAATGGAGTGGAATGTGCTAATGCAACAGTTCAGTTCACAAGATGACGAAAGGTATCAAGTTTTTCTGCTAAAGTCTGTCGATCACAAAGTCAGTTTCCTGAAAGACGAACTCAAGTCTTCGTAAAAAACATGTTGACTTTAACTCTGTATTAATTGTGAGCCTGTCACATCTCTTTGAACGTAGATGTGAAAAATTGAAATGAAAATGATTATATGAATGACTGTAATTCAAGAATGCTTTGGAAAGTGAATGTACTGTATTAAACACCTTTTTTATACTAAATATACACCGATCAGGCTTAACATTATGAACACGGACAGGTGAAGGGAATAACACATTTTTATTATCTCTTTTATTATTATTATTATTATTATCAATAATTATTTTATTGATTATCTCTTCATCACGGCACCTGTTAGTGGGTGGGATATATTAAGAAGCAAGTGGACATTTTGTCCTCAAAGTTGATGAGTTAGAAGCTGAAAAAATGGGTAAGCGTAAGGATTTGAGTGAGTTTGACAAGGGCCAAATTGTGATGACTAGACGACCGGGTCAGAGAATCTCCAAAAACTGCAGCTCTTGCTGGAGTGATCCCAGTCTGCAGTGGTCAGTATCTATCAAGAGCGGTCCAAGGAAGGAACAGCGGTGAACCGGTGACAGTGTTGTGGGTGGCTGAGGCTCATTGATGACCATGGGGAGCGAAGGCTGGCCCGTGTGGTCTGATCCAACAGACGAGCTTCTGTAGCTCACATTTCTCAAGAAGTTAACACTGGTTCTGATAGAGAGGTGTCAGAATACACAGTGGAGTTTGTTGCGTATGGGGCTCATAGATGTAGACCAGTCAGGGTGTCCATCCTGACCCCTGTCCACCACCGAAACCACCAACAGTGGGAACATGAGCATCAGAACTGGACCACGGAGCAATGGAAGAAGGTGGCCTGGTCTGATGAATCATGTTTTCTTTTACATCACGTGGATGGCCGGGTGCGTGTGCATCGCTTACCTGGGGAACCCATGGCACCACGGCGGAGGCAGTGTGATGCTTTGGGCAATGTTCTGCTGGGAAACCTTGGTTCCTGCCATCCATGTGGATGTTACTTTGACACGTACAACCTACTTAAGCATTGTTGCAGACCATGAACACCCTTTCATGGGTACGGTATTCCCTGGTGGCCTCATTCTGCAGGATAATGCGCACTGCAACAAAGCAAAATGGTTCAGGAATTATTTGAGGAGAACAACAACAATTTTGAGGTGTTGACTTGGCCTCCAAATTCCCCAAATCTCAATCCAATCAAGCATCTGTGGGATGTGCTGGACAAATAAGATCCATGGAGGCTCCACCTCACAACTTACAGGACCTAAAGGATCTGCTGCAACATCTTGGTGCCAGACACCACAGCACACCTTCAGCGGTCTAGAGGAGTCCATGCCTCGATGGGTCAGGGCTGTTTTGACAGCAAAAGTGGGACCAACATAATATTAGGAAGTTGGTCATGATGTTATGCCTGATCGGTGTATATATTTTACAAAATAATTAGTACTCTAAAATGGCTATAAAGTCAAAGCCATATGTCTAACCAAGTTGTGTTCCAAATTTGAAGTTGATATCACCAAAAACTAAGCCAATGTGTGACACCCACATTCCATTATTTTTTTTTTGTGCTCTTGTGTCACAAATTTCTGTCACAATCACTTCTATCATAAAACAGCAGCCAAAAATGGAACCTTGAGTCTCAGACTTTTCCAACAATGTGTTTTGTCAAGATTAGAAAAGAATTGGTAATAAAAGAGCAGTAAATGTTGTCAAATTTGAAACATGACACTGCCCAGAAGGGGGAGGAGCGTTTCCATGGTAACACAACGGGTTTTAACACAAGTGTTTAAGCTCTTGAATTATACCTAATTTATGATGATTAATAAAATGTGAAATGGGGGGAAAAGGCAATTAAAAACGTGTGCCAAATGTCCCGATACTTGGACAGTGACAGTTAACAGGTTAATTAATTTGCTACATAAACTTGTCATGGTGACATAAATCAGGTCTTGTTATCTCATTCTTGTAGAATATTGATGGTGAGGCAAACGAGTAACACTCTTCCAGCGCTGAAGGTGTCCAACATTACGGTTAATGGTTCACTGGTGGAGCTGGTTACAAAGTCACTGATTCCCTCATCACACTATCCGTTGTCTCCTGCTGAGGTGGCCGAGGCCATGGAGGCCAGTCTGCAGACGCCACAGGGACCCTGGCCGAGCTGGACCGTGAGTGGACATTGCACTGGACTGACTTCAACAGTTTATCAATGACACAATCCACAAAAGACTTAAGAAATAGTGTTTTGAGTTAGCATGCAAACCTATTTGACCTATTTGATTAGCATGCTAATCATTTAGTCTGCTAAGCTATCAGATTACTTTACTTTTTTCTTGTTCAAGAAGCCATTTTAACTTGGATATATGTCACGAGAGGGAAGAAAAGAGTATCCCAACTTCCATTTCACACAGACTTTAATGATTCCCAAAACTTAAGCTGGTTTGCTGGTCTTATAACCTGCACTGCGTTTCCCAAAAGAGTTGTTAGCCATCTATGGTTGCTGACGAACATCAGGGGTGTCCAAACTCAGTCCTGGAGGGCCACTGCCTCCAATTTGCCTCGACACACCAGCCTGAAAGTTTATAGTATGCCTAGTAAGACCTTGATAGGTCATTCAGGTGTGTTTAATGGGGGTTGGAGCTGAGCTCTTCAGGACAGTAGCCCTCCAGGAACAGGATTGGACTAACAAAGTTCAACGATTCGGCGTTTCTCGAAACCATAGTTCCAACAAACATTCTCAAACAGCTTTGAGTGCTTGGAATTACTATTAAGTGGATTTAAACACTGTAGATCATGCTTTGGGGAACAATAAGCTAAGTAGCATCCAGTTCAATATTTCATTATATTTAAATTTCAATGTACAGTAAGTATTTTAGTGTCATAAGTCAGCGCTGCTTTTGCATAAATGCGCATTCTATAAAGGAACCCTTGATGAATCAAAAATATTAATAATAAAAAAAGTTACCGTGATTTTTTAAAAAATGAACGTTTTTTGTTGTTTTGTGTAAATTAACTATAATATAATCGACTAAGGTGTTACTTTATTTACGGTAAACAATCGGAACTAGCTAGTTATTTTTCCGATGTTGTGGTTAAGCAGAGAGTAGCCTAAGTTGTTGTTCAGGAAACACACCTCAGGGTTGCTGGTTTTAGAGGGGTTTTGGGCCTGAACTAGCTTAATACCAACTTGGCTAGTTTTAGCTGCTTTTTTAGCAGTGATTTGCAAATCACTTGATTTGGAAAAACAAGCTTTTGAGCTGGCAGGAAAATTTATTTTCCAAAAACATGATCAGGGTCTCATTTTTTGTGGCGCAATAAACTGGAACACTTTCATTTACAGTAAATACAACCAAGACAAGCCGTAACGTCAGCAGCATTAATTAACTACAGAAAAACAACCACATGTAGAAACAACACAGAAGCAATTGTTGACAGACACTTGAGTTTGATCTGTGGTTTAGTGAACTATGATAACATTTTCATAGAGAGGGAAATGTTATATTTCTACAGGGTCATTACCAAAGTTTAAAAAAACCTTAAACCCAGCGATGTTTCACAGTGATGGAAAACCTGGGAATATCAGGGGAGACTTCAATTGTGATTCCAGGTCTGAAAATATCACGGCCATTCATAAAATCTGTTTACTTTTAAAAACGCTCACCTAGTAATTTTTTACTAACAATCAGAGAAGACGTGGAAAAGTTCATTGGTCAAAAGGCATAAAAAATTTCAAAGTTTGATGACTTCAAGCTCCTGAACAATTGTTCATTAAACAAAAAACTTTGAGGTCGTACAAACCATGTTTATATATTATATATATTCAACCCCCTTTGTATTGTTACAATGTCGGTGTAACACTGAGTCAGCGGGTTGAAATCCAAGTGCAGCTTTATTTCCAAAACGTAGTCATACAGGCAATGGTCAACTCAACAGCAAACAGTAATAACGGAAAAGGCAAGCTCGTAATAAATAATCCAGGCAAAGGTCAAAAAGGCAGGCAGATAAACAACAGAACGATGACACAGGCAGGATTCGAAAACAGGCAAAACAGGACAAGGATAGCGCTCAGAAATGTTACAGGGTGAACAGTACTTCGCAGTGCAGGTGTGTGTGAGTAGAACTTTTATAGAGGTGAGATGTGAATGTAATTAGATGAAGGTAATGTGCTACAGCTGGCTAGGGTGATCAGTGACTGGGTGAGGGGCTTGTGGGAAATGAAGTTCGTGTAACAGAGTCCATGATGTGAAATGGCGACCTCTGGTGGCAAGTGGGTGAAAAACGATGGAACGGATTCATTACAGTCGGTAGTATATGTAAAGGAAAAACTTGTTCTCCATGTGACCTAAACAGAGAATTTCACGTTTATTTGTCAGCAAAAGCCCCGTAGAATTTAGACCGCTCCAGAGCTTTCATAGAAGACACAGATTATACTTCCGTATTTTTGTATCCCCCCTCACAGACTTACTCCCGCTAAAAGTTTAGCACCTGGGAACAATCCAAGTGAACACCATTATGACTAAAAGTTTGCTAACAAGTATTTCCAAGACATTTGACTCTGGTAAGCGTATCCATGTTGCTCTGGACAGCAACATGCCCAGTGCATTATGGGTGTTGAAGTTTTTCTACATATTTGGCAAAAGAGAAGACAACAGCCCTTTTTTTCCTGTTTTCTCTAGTCAGGTAGCACCGATTTTCTTTTCTTTTTTCTTTTTTTAAATCACCTTTCTACTGCATAGGCAGCCAAGTTTTATTGAAAGCCCATTTTGCCAGCAGTGAAGATTCAGTCTGGATTGAATTGAAGTTTCTGAGAATCCTGTATGCTATATGCAATGTCACGTGTGTCTGAACCAATCACAGGTGGGTGGAGGAGTCCCGTGGGAGCTACAGAGAGCCATTCTAGTCCTGGTCATGACTTTACCTGGGACACCCGTCATCAAATATGGAGATGAGGTCAATCCAATTCAGGTGAAATGACAAAACTATGCTCAATATACCATTGCTGTGGTCTATTTGAAACTTTTTCTGAAAACATGACATTTTTTGTGACATGACATTTCTGTTAAAAAATACAGGAACAGCTGAATCGACCGCTAGCCCTCTTCCATTCTCTGATTCAGTCCCGTGCTCGTGAGGAGGCTCTCCACTTTGGCAGATTAACCTTCCTTCCCTTCAATAGCAGCATGCCATCCTCTGACCTCAATTCTACAGCCGCACCTCCTTTAGCTTTCCTGCGCTCATGGGGCTGCGTTCACTTCCTGGTCTTGTTTAATTTGGGATCTGACCCTCACACTCTGGACCCAGACTGGGCTCCCAGCCTACCTGAAGCTGGGGTGTTTTTAACCAGCACAGGTCTTGACCGATTCGGCCCTGTGTCTCTACGGTCAATAAAAATGCAGCCACATGAGGCCATTGTCATAAAACTGTTTGAATCTGACAACTCGTCCTAAGATAAAATGCTTGTGTTAATTATTATTAATTAATTATTAAGTATTTACTAAAACTAATTGTTTTAAAATTAATAAATATCGGCAGTGGGATTGGAGTGTACTTTGTTTCTTTGCAAATAATCTAATAAAGAGAAATTTAAAATTAGGGTGTGTGTTTGTTTTCCCAAATATTTTTGTCCTGGGGTGGATTCTTATTAAAAAACCGATTTATTATTTTTTTTATACAGTATGAAGGTGACATTAAAATGGGTAGCGTCTTTTTGCTTTCAATATTCTTGCTTTCAAATATAAAAATAGATGATTACAATATTAATACATTTGTAAAACTAAAAGAGTGAAATGGCCGTAAACCGTTTCAATATTTATTGCGAATTTGTTTTCAATTTCAAATGAGTATTACTCTACTCATCAAACTGCAGGCTCCATTTTACAGACACAGATGACGCATATCTGGTTCTGGTTCTCCATTGCTTTTATGGTTTGTCATCAACATTTTTATTTAATGAACAGGCCCGTCCCTGGACATTTTGTAACCCTAGACATGTTTCATGGCCTCACATATTTTTTATGTGCAAACAGCCAACAAGCTATGTCGGTTTTGGCTACATTGGTAATATGACTCAAAATTGTCGTCATGGATATTTCTTGGTATCTGAAAATGCATTGCAATGCACATCTTTTAAAATGAAATGTTTACCTAGGTAAAGAGATACAATTGGATGGGCTCAATTAGTTGGCTGTATTATAGAGGACTGTAGTGGGACCCACTCGTTCCCAGTTGTCACCGACTCAAAAGAAAACCGACAATCTGTTGACTGTGAGAGCAAATTATTACCATCTTGATTCAATTCATTTTCAGGGATCAAATGGACACTCTTACCTCTGCACATTATATGCCGTAATGCGAATGATCTGAGATTTCAGAATGGAACAGAACATTCTGCTTTCATTTAAAAGCTTTTTAAAATTTATAATAACGCCAGGACAGAGGGCTGGGCTTTTATTTGGGGTTTCTCAGTAACACTCGACAGGTTGCTCATGCTCAAATAATCATATCAAATGTTCATGAATCAAATGTTGTGGCGGGAAGCAATTCCTCTGTGTGAACAAACTTCAGCATATCTCATCTGCAGATAATTACACACAGATTTCAATCTCGGGGACGAGGGCAAAGGTAAGATTAATGCCGGGTTCACAGAACACAATATTTTTGTACGATTCTAAAATCTTGTCGTGTCGTGAACAAGAAACATCAGACTACACATTGCTACCCGACCATTCATCGCTTGGTGTCATCGAGAAGATGAGACTATCAACCCGACACCCATCATCGTTTACAAATCCCCATGACACCCATACGTCAAGGAGATCATGGCAAAGTTGGGCAAAAATTGTGTAGTCTGAACCAGGCATAAGGGATAGTGTGACAGAGTGTGAACACCAGACGCAACCGCTGTCGTGCCGCAACCGCTGAAAGATGTCTACACTGAACGTGACAAACCGACAGTTCCAAAGCACTTGGACTTCGTCAGAAATAGAAAGGGGAATTTGTTGTGTCGCGTTTCGTCGAATCCAGTGTAGACATAACAGCACTCGCTACATAATGCCTGGCATATGATTTTAGCCCAATTTTGGCACGATCTGCTTGATGTAGGGTGTCATGCAGTGTTGCCAACTGCTTTCAGTTGGAAGTAGCTAAAACTGGTCACTAGATGAAGTCATACTGGCAAGTTCACTGATTTATATTAGTATAAATATAAATCAGTGGACGAGTCACAGAATCTAGATATGGTTTGTACAAAAAGTTGCTATTTTTGTCGCTAGGCTTTTGAGAAAAGCGTCAAAGGGGGCGGGGAAGTTGCTAAATCTAGCGACAAAATCACTAAATTGCCTTCACTAGTGTCGTGGGGATTCGTAAACAATAATGGGATGCAAGATTCGATCGTTTCAGCAGGTGGACGACTACCGATGTCGCATCTGCGATGCTTCACGACAGAAAGACTTTTTTTTTTTTTTTCCCAGTCGTCCACGACAAGTTCCATCATATGTGTGACACTGGCCAATAGAAGCACAGAAGCACCTCCCAACATGCGTCAAACATGCTGAAACGAAAGAGAGATGATATGTCGTTCTTGCTAGGTGGAATTTACAAAGGAGGAAATGTTTGTGGAGCTATGCCATACTCCTGCATTTATGATGACCGCGACAGAGTCAAAGGGTAAATAAAAAAATATGTTGTTACCTCAGTTCTCTTTGGGGAAAATCTAAATATACATGTAATCCAGATATGTGTCCACTTTTGGGCTTTTCTGACGACAAGACTCACGGCACCTTCTGTCAGTCGATAGTCTTCTCGATGACAGCGTGCACGACGTTAAAGATGGCAAGCAATGAATGGCCGGGTAGCAACGTGTAATCTAAAAAGATTTTAGGAATCAAAATCATATAATCTGACACGGTGACTGTTACCGACAAAAATATTGTGTAGTCTCTGGAAGGATCTTCCTAGCATTGTTCGGGAAGCAGAAACACTCAGACTAAAAACGCATCTATTTAACCTGGCATACACATGACGCATTATCAATTTATGTCTTCATATCCGTTAAAGGATTGTTAGATCTGGTCAGCCGGAACCGGGAACACTTCCTAAAACACCGGATGTACTCGTTACATCAGAAGAAGAATGGCGTTCACGCTAATTTTTGTCTCTCTGCTCATTCCGAGGTTTACCAATTAACGTGATTGGCTGGATCCGGGCCGTGTCCGGGTCGGACGGGGAACCTGTGCCTGTGTGCGGCAGCAGTGTGGCCCTGGGGTGTCGGTGGAGACTGTGTGAACTAGCTCATCCTTTGTGAAGATCTTACCGACTCATCGGCCAGTGGCACATATCCCCAACAAACCGTCCCATACCGGCGTGATCAAAAATATTTTAAACTAGATGGAACTGGATAAAGTATTTTGACTGTTGCGATCCCAAATCGGTTTAATGACCTGTAACTCTGCCTGAGTATCGGACAAGTGTTCACTGTTGGCCAGAGGAGAACTGGCCCCCCGACTAAGCCTGGTTTCTCGCAAGGTTTTTTTTCTCCATTTGTTGGAGTTTTGGTTCCTTGCCGCTGTTGCCTTTGGCTTGCATAAGCTGGGGACACTTGCTTGATATTCAGCAGTGTTTTTAGTATGCCTGCATTGGCGCCGTTGTATGCGAACTGAGCCGGACGATTAAATCACTGTTTTCTCCAGTGCTGATATACATAAATTAACTAGACTAATAACTACTGATCTTTGCAACGGAATGAATCAATAATATATAGAATAAGCTGGACAATGACACCATTTTCTTTGGGAGCTGCTGTGCAGCCAAAATTATTTGCCAATTATTAATATAAAGCTGCTTTGTCACAATTTGCATTGTAAAAACCGCTATACAAGTAAAGGTGACTTGACTAGTCTGAACCTGGCGTGAGTGAATAATTGAACACAAAATACCCTATTAATTTGACATAAAGTTGATCTAAAATTGACTCGCAGTACGCACTTGAGCTGCCTATAATCAGTTGTAGCAGTTGTTGTCATGGAATGACAGACCACTAGATGGCGCGATTGTAGAATCAGAATTGAGTATTGCAGGGAGCCATTTAAACATATAAATGAATGATGCATGGTTCTGCACTAAGCATGGACAAGTTTGTGAAAGGACTGCCAGTGCCAGGACAATGAATCAACTCAACCAAAACAACGCGTCTACACCTGATGCGAGCAGCGCGATAACAGTAAATGGAATCAATTATAATCAGTGATGCTGTCTACACTGAATGCGACACGACAAATTTCCAAAGGTAAACCGGGTTACCCATTCTTCTTCTGACATACTCCAAGCTCTCAAACACCTTCTGACAAATGGATTTGTAACGTTTGCTTCAGTAGATCTCATCAAGACAAGAAAATATTTCTCTCAAAAGGGGGGCCTGGCACAAAAAGGTTTTTACGAAAAGTTACTATTATAGAATGTGACTGCAACTCTGAAAAAGTCCAATTTAAATATTGGAAATACAAAATGCATCTTAAGTTCTCAGTCACTGCAGACACAAGTTCTGACAAGTCTAGCGCATGTTGTGCATTAAGCGATCAGTGAGATCTGTTCGCAATTATTCCTGCACTCTGTCATTCCAGACCAAACATCAATACAGATTACCTTTTAAATCAATATTACTTTGAAAAGAAACCGTTTCCACAAACATGCATGACAGAGAGACTAGAGGCTCAGTCCATCATCATTCACAGATTCTCAGATTTAACTGACCCATCCTTCAACCAACACACCCTTATTTGGACTATTTTAACCAACATTTTTTTTGTTCCTTCAAATGGCAATTTGTTTACAATATTTTAAATATGCTGAAAAATATTTGGCCTGTTAATGTTATATGATCATTTTTGTCCTCTGAATTTCTCTGAGAATATGCATGCAAGTTTTGAGTGAATATTAAAGAAGACATTATGTTTTAACAGATGCCAAATGCTTCCAATGTAAAACATTCTTATGAAATACATCAACAAGTCAGTCCTTTCATTATTAAAATACCAGCAAAACAGAAATATTGGTTACTCTTTATTTTAAGGTGTCAGTATTACAGTGTAATTACACATTTAAGTACTGAGTAATGACAATTAACTGAATGTACTTACTGTAGGGTTAGGGTTAAGATGAGGGTTTGGTTTAGGGTTAATTGCATGTAATTATGCATAATTTCTAGTTATTACTACAGTAAATACATGTAACATATGTAACTGACACTGAAAATATATTTTTTAAAATGTTATAAAATATGCATTTAAAAATATATTTTAAAAAAAATGTAAAATATTTTTAAAATGTTATAAATGCTACATGCAAAACCTAAAAACTGGTTATGGCAGTTATGGCAAACAACAGAATTTCTTATGCACAATTTACTCCAAACATTCCAATACTGTTTAAAGAGATTAACCTTCAGATACTTCGATATATTTAGAACTGAGATCTAGAGCCAACGAACTGTCACCTTCATTTTTGCAGTGACGTGCAAGAGTCTCAGACTCTCATTCAATCCCTCGAGAGAAGAGGTTACAAAAATTGTGACAGCAAAATGAAGTATAGGCTATAACATATGCATTTAATAAAGAAATAAAATATGGCGGAAAAGTGTAATGCTGCACACACATTAGTTTCAAAGTCATCGGATTCCTGTTCTTTCCACACTATGTTTTCAGTTAACTGTCACTCACACAAATGAGCACTGATTTCCCTCTGATTTCTGGCTTTTGTCAATGATCTCCATTACCTGACGGTCCATAACCAAAACAAAAATACAGATTAAATCAATGACATTTTAAACAATTATATTTTTAAATAAATGATTATTTTCATTATTATATTATATTTAAACTTCAAATATTTAAAGGGGTCCTGTTTTTTTTCAAAGTCACTCCAAAGAAAGTCTATATCTCTGCGCACTGAAACGTCTTGAGTTTTCTTCCAGAAAAAAAACGTCACAATAATTACATTTAAATTATTCTCTCTCAAGGCATACGCAAAGAAAAAGGGGGCAACACCTGATTGAGTTGTATTAGTAGTGTGCTGAAATTTCTGAAACATGCTCGAAGCGTTTGATCGCAACACACTTGTCCAGGCGACCATAGGGGACCAAAAATAGATGCATTTTCAGAAAGCATCATTAGCCAACAATGGTCGCAAGTTCCATTGTTACCATTATAGGTCCTGTTTATCACATCTGGTATTAAGATGTGTTTTGGTCGATTGGATCACGAGTAGATGAGGCAGACACATTTACACCTGGTGTTTAAACCATCTCTTTTGTCCACTTTCGACCACTTCTGTCCCAATTTTTTTGAGGGGAGGGCGGGTAAACATGGGTTTTTTCAGATCTTTCGATCTACTGAATGAAATAAGCTCACACAATTTACATATGAACAGAAAAACACAGAGAGCACCAGCTTTTGTTTTTGCTCTGACAGCCGCAAGACCACTCCACTGAGTGTGTGTTAGAAATCAGGAATGGTGAGAGAACATTGTGCTTGGTAGATTTTTTGTCTTCAAAACAAACTTGGCTAGGTTTTTTGTGGCTGTAGATACATGAGCGTCTACACTAGGAATGTGGAAGTGGTCGAAAGTGGACAAACGAAAAACATTTCCACTTGTCATCTGATCGACCAAAACCCATCTTAATATCAGGCCCATAGTTGAACCACGTAGTTGGCGTTTCCCAAAACCATAGTTCCAATGAATATTCACAAACTTACTTGGTTGGAACAATGGTGATGCAAGAATGTAAAAAATAATGTTTTTTGAACATTCAAGGCAATGACAACGAAAAATGACTACCCAATTTTGCTAACACAATTTTTAGCTATGGATATTTTGAATATAGAAGTTTTACATTTTCATCTAAACATTTAGTTTTTAGGGTTTTCATCTGAACACATTAAGCCTTAGAGATGGAGCCAAACAGCATGACAAGCTATTGGGAAGGGTAATGACTAACAATTTCACCCTGTTATATTCTTTCCAATAACTGTGTTTAAAGTTGGACACATACAGTATAATTGAATGATGAAATAAGCAATCTGGATTGTAGTGTTATAGACAGTGATGATTTTTGTTGGCACTCTACATGTTTCCAAACAATGAGACTGATCTGTGATTCACATCCTAAATCTGTTTTCAGTTACTGATTTGAAGTGAGTTAACTGCTTCGTGAATGAGATAATGCACATTTTCAGAAGAGCTCATGTCGTCCGAAACGAGTAATAAATCAAATTGTTCACAGTGGAATTTTAATGACCGTAGCATTTTTCATTTGAAATTCAGATGACACGATTTTCAAACAACAACAAAAAAATCTGTCTCTGTAAATTTAATACTCAGTACCAAAGAAAAGACAATATTGCCAGTAAATATTTGCATGCTGAAGAAATCTTCCATTAATCTCCACCTCATGACCTAAACGAAGCTCAGAGGCAGATGAGGCCTGTCTGAACAAAGCCAAGAGTTTTATGACACTTAGTGGGTGATTTTTGCATTCAGTGTGTTACTAATACAGTGTCATACATTTTCCCCATTGAAATTCTTTCTCATTCATATCCACTTTGTCAAATCAATTTTGAGCTTATACTATTCTGCCCACTGAGGCATTTCCATAAAGGCTTTAAGATGAAGCCATGAAGAAACTGACAGCTTAATCCCTCATTTTTAGGAGTGTTGAGCTGAAAGTCCATATTTTTGTGCATTAAGGTTAATCATGAGGTTCCAGATATTCTGTTCGTAGCTGTATTGTTAGTGGTTACCAAGCAAACTGGAATCTGGTTCGTCAGACTTTAAGCAGAAGATTGGCTCAAGAATGACGAGCCGTTGAGGGAAGCCAGGTTTTAAGAAGTTAAACATTCCTCACAAAAAAAACAAAAGGGAAAAAAGAAGGAAAGAAATAGAATTTCTCATGCACAATTTACTCCAAACATTCTAATACTGTTTAACGAGATTAAACTTCAGATGCTTAGAAAGAGATTGTTTGGATTGCTGTGAACTGAATATTTACTTTTTAATTTGTTTCAGTGAAACTCTCTTTAAATCCCAAGACAAAAAATATACACTTACAGTAACACTTCAGTATGGGAAACACATTCACTATTAACTATGACTTTTCCCTCAATAAACTCCTAATTTACTGTAGTATATTGGTTAAGTTCAGGTTTTGGGTATGATTAAGGGATGTACAGAATAAGGCATTAATATGTGCGTTATAAGTACAAATAAAGCAACAAGTTAAAGTGATAATTGTTCCCCACACGGAAGTGTTACCACATATGCTTTTACTAAATAAACAAAAAAATATGCTTGGCTAACTCAAATGTCATTCCTGTCTCACGGAAAGTGAGAAAAACTAGTTTCAAAGTCTTGCTGGTCTTTTCCACACTACACAACTGTCATTTCCAGTTAACTGTCACTCACGCAAAGCAACTTTTGCCAACGTTCTGACGTTGAGACCGAGTCAGAGCTAAAATTGTGTAGAGCCTGGTTGTGAACCATGCCTGTGTAACGCCGGGACTGACAGAAGACGAAGTTTCATAAACAACAAACAGGTTTATTCCACAGAGTAACGGGTAACATGCGCGTCAACGACAGCCCATGAATACAAGATGGGCAGGAACTTAAATACACAGATGATAATCAGACACAGGAGGAGGAAGTTAAACTCATTAGGGACTAAGGATAACAGGTGCAGACAAGAACTGAATGAAACGTGACAAGACTAGACTAAACGAAACAAGACAAAGACATGAGTGTGACAGCCTGTGTATTCACAAAATATTCTGAAGCGATCATTCTGTCAGATTTTGTCTGTTTTTGCTCCACCAATGAAAATATTAAGTCACTGTGGAATAAAAATGTGAACGTTTCCGAGAAACACAGAAAGAATATGCATTGTTAAACATTTCAGTTGAATGAATGATTCAATGACTCATAATGCCATTGTATTTTTGTATTCGACTTCTGACCTTTTCCTTGGCATTTCCTTAAAGATGAAATATGTAAGGTTTTTATGTTAAAATATATTCTCTTAACCCAGTTTATTGGTCTTTGACAATTAATATGCCATTCATGAGTTTATCTCCCCAAAGTGTAAACATTGAGCCCCCCAGGCACCATTAAAACACTGAAAACAGTCCGGTCAGATCCATCAATCTATTCACATTATTTTTAACGGAAGATAGGGCGTGGCTATTGTAATTTGAATGGCTCATGGTGTCATTCACTTCCAGTTATTTTACCTGTACAAAAACAGTCCATTATGCTGATTTATATTGCAAACTTTTAATTGTTATCAAATGATTTTAATTTAATTAACATAATATCATTAACATTTATAGCGCAAATAGTTTACTGCACTGTTATTCTTCAAGTTATTTGCATAGCTAATGTGGGACCATGACTGACGCATTACATAAGAAAAGACATACAGCTTCAGTTACGAAAGCGCAAGCCAAAATTCATCACATTTAGACCCTCAAAGATTAAATAGGTCATGAACAAAGTGTCAAAGCGCATGGGGATTGCGATGCTACGCACTTCCTAATTTTGCGGAGTTAGATGAGTTCTTGGGTCAACGTATTTTGTTGATCCAGGAACAACATTCCTGTCCAAAAATGTAGTCCTAACCATATTCCTACCCCTAAACCTGACCCTACTCATAACTTATCCCTAAAATCAGAGGGAAATGATAGGTGAATAACACTGATGTAAGCACCTAAACCTGGTTGCAAGACTAAAATTGACATAAACCGTAAACTTGTCCCTGGTTGGTTGTTTCAGGATCAACAAAGATATTAATCCACAAACATGCTTGGTGAAATCAGGTTCTGCTGATGCTACGTGCTACAATGGACATTTGTGATGTTTGTGAATGTGTCCCGTTCAGAAAGACAAATGTACCAGTTTATAATGTTTACTTTGAGCGGTCAAGTGTAGACCGCCTCAAACAGTTGTCGAGCATGATGTAATCGCACCATACGAAAAATAATATTGAACTCAATCACGATTATCGCTTAAAAGCGCAACTCTTAGTACGATTATGAAATTGCAAAGGCTGCAATTGCGCAACTTGTCAATGAATTACGGCTCCAAATGCCAATCCATCTGAAAGCATTGCAAGTTTGAGTCTCTTATAATGTACATTTGAAAAAGCAAAATGCGTCAAACATCTTTCCAGACATGAGAAGACATTCATATTAACATCTTGTCCAACAAAAGACAACATTTAATAACATGCTTTTACTCCAAACTCACTTCATAACGACAGTTGAGCATCCGTCATGTGATTTCTTTCACGGAATAAGGCAGTCGTGTGTTTATTAGTCATGTTTAATCAGTCAAAGCGTTTCAATCTTCAGTTTTTTCAGGAACTCTGCAGGACAGTGGCCCTCCTTGAGCGGAGTGAAGTGATTGATAATATAGCGTGAGATTGCGCTACACAGTTTGGGTTACACTTAAGAATGAATGGATTATTTACTTTAATAGTTAACGTTTCCCAGGATCCTATCAGAGCTTCCAGAGTCATGAGCTGACTGTTTATTTAAAATGCCTACGGTGTTTTAGTTTATGAAGCGTGCTCTCTGGTAGAGTGAGCTAACTGAATGCAAAGAAGACGATGATGCCCATCTGAATGAATCATCATTCTTATTCCCACCTGAAACCTTTTAATGCTTTCCCAATAAAATGTGTTTGATTAACCTACTCACTGCAAATTCCTCAGGGATCATTCATAACCACTTCAAATGTGTGTGTGCTATAAGAGCAGTCTGGCAACAATAGTCATCTGAACTGCAGTGTTTTGAGTATGACGAGACGGTATTCCAGCCACACGTCTGTCGGGTTTAAACAGATAAAAGAGAGATACGTGCGGCAGAAGGCAATGTGAAATCAGCACCTGAAAGTGACTCAGACATGATTTATCTAAACAGATGTGTTTGAACAGACGTTGTAAAATGGAAAAGGTCCTATTTTCAAAAACATTTGAAATATATTCTTACAAGAAAATGCTATTTAAGCAGATTTATTTATATGTATACGACCCCACTTTATATTAAGTGACTACGTACAAACATTCAAATTATTCATTTGATACAGTACGTTCACAACAGTTTTTGGGATTGACAACTGCATTTACTTACAGGTGTGAGTCTTGAAGTGTGCCATTTACACAGCAACTTACAGTAGTGTCTTGAATACTGTTTTTATGAACATGCAACAGGAGTCAATCCCACTTTCTCTTACCGCTAACCATCTCTTACCGACGGTGACCAAAGTAATATCAAAGATAACAACATCCATAAAACTAAAAAGTGCTATCACTTTTAATACAACTACAGTCCAACAGATCCGCAAGTTTATCGATCAAATCTTCATTAACCGACAGCAGCTTTTATATCTGGGTGGAGAGTCTGCACGACTAATAGACTTGAGAGTGACAATGAGAATGAAGATGCGTTTATGAATTATACACACTGCAGGCGTTTTCAGGTTGAAAATGAAAATAACTACATGGCTCTGGGATCTGTGAATACAGTAAGAAACAATGGTATCTTTAGCCACATTTAAAAGTACATTGGCAACATGCTAAAGAAACGCATTCAGAAAGACAATCTGCAAACATCACGAAATATGTATGAAATTGGATCATGAACAGTTGCTATTGTGATGGAAATGTTTTAAGTACTGGTTTTAGAATTGGACATGAAATGTACAAAAAATGCAGACTAAGAATGATGTGGAAGAAAAATTAAAATTGTAGTTAATATTGGGTTTCTATTGAAGCCCGTTTCCGCCACTGAAAAAAAAAGATTATTGCAACTGTTTATCTCACAATTCTGACTTTTTTTTTTCATAGAATTGTGAGATATAAACTTGCAATTCTGACTTTTTTTCTCACAACTGTGTGATATAAAGTCACAATTGCCAGATATAAAGTCATAATTGCGAGACATAAAGTCACAATTGCGAGATATAAAGTCATAATTGCGAGATATAAAGTCACAATTGTGAGATATAAAGTCAGAATTGTGAGATATAAAGTCACAATTGTGAGATATAAAGTCAGAATTGTGAGATATAAAGTCAGAATTGTGAGATATAAAGTCAGAACTGTGAGATATAAAGTCATAATTGCGAGATATAAAGTCATAATTGCGAGATATAAAGTCACAATTGTGAGATATAAAGTAAGAATTGTGAGATATAAAGTCACAATTGTGAGATATAAAGTCAGAATTGTGAGATATAAAGTCAGAATTGTGAGATATAAAGTCAGAACTGTGAGATATAAAGTCACAATTGCGAGTTATAAAGTCAGAATTGTGAGATATAAAGTCAGAATTGTGAGATATAAAGTCAGAATTGTGAGATATAAAGTCAGAACTGTGAGTTATAAAGTCACAATTGCGAGTTATAAAGTCAGAATTGCGAGTTATAAAGTCAGAATTGCAAGATATTAAGTCACAACCGCGAGATATAAAAATGTCTTTTTTATTTCACAATTCTGACTTTTTTCTCACAATTGTGACTTTATATCTCACAATTCCGACTTTATAACTCAATTACGAGTGTAGATCTCACAATTCTGTGAAAAAAAGTCGCAATAATCTTATTTTTATTTTTTTCTCAGTGGTGGAAACGGGCTTCCATGGGTCTCTCTATGATCTTACTCATATGCTTGGTTATATGCTTGTTGTAAACATTCCTTAAATATGCTTGTTGTAAACATTCAATCTAAACATTATTTAAAGTATGACATTACTATGAAGTATAATACTATGAGGTATGGGTGAATGGATCTCAAACTTTTTACAGTGGAGTACCCCCTGAAGAATTTAGTATCTTTCTGCATACCCCCTCTCTTCCACTAAGACTGCAGTTACACCTTTTCCATTAAGGGACAGTAGTTGCCCCCTTAAATTGATTTTCCAGTTTATTTTTTTACCTTTATAAATACCCTTTTTAAAATAATGTTTTAAATAAAAAAGGTTCAATAGAGAAATATGCAATGATGGTAAAAACAAAGTGATACTTTTAAGTAACTGTCATAATGAGTGAGTCATTCATTCATTCATTCATTAACAAAGCAAATGGCTGCATCGATGAATGGGTCATTGAATCATTTACTCTTATGATTCATTCAGAGCTGTAGATACATTCATGAGACATCGTTGGAATTCATCGTTGAAACTATTATTTCGTTGCAATATTGAGCAAACAACACTGACAATACTCCATTTCAAATGTTCATCACAAAATATTACCCTTTTTTGCTGAACCGTTATATAAATGTTGACATTTAAAAACATTTGCAATCGTGTGGATATTTGGGGAAAAAATTGCATTATTGCTTGTATAATATATTATCAAAATTAAAATCAAGAACTCACTGGGTTTGTGTTTCCAAGAGAGTTTGAGTCTTAAATCGATCTCTATGCAAAGTCTGTGTTAATAGGCTATTTGTTATTAATGCCAGTAAGTGCTAAATCCCCACTTTTACAAAGTCACATTGTCGAGAACTGCAGTAATGAAGCGCGATTTGCTAAGACAGCATACTCTGCATGCATGGACGTAAGTTTTGACCGCAAAATATTGGATGTCATTTATTTACGACATTTTGCCTGTTAGAAATACATGCTCGGTTTTAATATTATTTTAAGGTGGGATACAAATGAATGGCAAAACTCAGATACCCCAGTTTGAGAACCACCGACCTAAGAGGTCATCCTGTCCCTAAATCTGGGGCTTAGGTTTCAGTGGAATGTTTTTTGTTCTTTTTCTTTACCATGTATGGAAAAGTACGGTTGTTAAGAGATGTAACCTTGAAGGCCGGGGAAAAGATATAAAGGTGGAGGAAGCCTCCCATCTTTGCCGCACTCTGCAGCAACTTGCGTTTCTGTATGACTGTCTGACCTTTCTTGCAAGAAATAAAATCATTGAAAAAGACAATTGAACGAGTTTGTCTCTTATGCAGTGAGTCATTTTTATTTTTGCCACAACAATGCTCAGGTCAAAGATCACGTAAACTTAATTAACACAGTAGAACTAACGGTCACATGATTAGCTTAGATCATTATAAAACCAATAACCAGAACAAATCACATTGAAAAGACATGAGTGACATTGATTTTTACTCAGCTCTAAGCTTCGAATGTGTACGTGTCTTTCTGTTCAGGGTCTCACTCGGTTATTGTGACCAGTGAACTCCCGGCCGTAAATAAAACTTTTCTGTAAAAAATTTCTGCAAAGAGCAACTTGGAAGTCATGCTGTGTGGCTAAGAAATGGAAGTACTAAAGATTCTACATTCAAAAGACAGTGTTGTAAGACTATAGAGTCGCTGTAATACTCGACACCAGCGTACACCTGAGAAGGACGGTGAGAGTGCATTGATGCTAAAGACCTGCGTGCGAGTAGCTTCTTGACGGGACGCCATCACCTTACTTCAGGAGGGGATTCTGAAGTATTAGACATGTATTAGAAGTATTTCGAGAAGGGAATTACCTTAAGATACCGAAGTATTATATTGTGTTATATTTGGGACAAGAATTACCTCGAAGGTACTGTAGTACTGTATTAGCACTGTAGTATTGTATTATTTTATATCAACAACTGGAGGTTGAACGAATAGTCAGTGTCGAAGTCAGATTAGTTTTCGGGAATTTCCACGACTGTATCGATCACATTCCCTTCGTTAGTAGCTCAGATGCCAGGAGTTTATGGAGACTCATGTTTACTATTATAACCGTTAACAGATGATGTTTACATAGCTGAGATATATGACAAGGTCAGGGACGGTCGTTCTTGAGTACTGCTGTCCTGCAGAGTTTTGCTCCGACCCAACTCGCCCTCCTTCACGTAGCTTTAGTAAACTTGAGGACATTCAAGTGTATTCGATCAGGGTTGTAGCTAAACTGTGCAGGACAGCTGCACTCCAGGATCAGTGTTAGTGGTGCACCATTGTCGCTTGCAAAAACAAAATGGGAGCGCAGTGGGTGGAAACATAAAGATTACGGGGTGGTAATATTATAAGATCCGCTTCCTATATCACAAGGGGAGCAAAATCTGAAGGGCTCGTTCGTTCACTTGCTTGCAGAGAAAGGCTTACCTCAGCTATGCTCAGTGTGAATCGAACCGGCAACCTTCACGTTACAAGCCCAACTCCCTCACCATTAGGCCACGACAGTTACAGCATGACATCACATACAGTGTCCATCAGTATAAAAAGGTGCTTTTGTTACACATGATCAGCTTTTTTGTCTTCAGGAGTCGTTTGTAGCGCGTAACGCATCAGGACACCTACGACTTCTGTGTTATCTGTTTGGGAGTGTAGCACGCAAGTTCATCTCTTGAGGGGGTTGGATGCATGCACTGTGACAAATTCACGGTATAAAGCTCGACTCGAGCTTAGCCCTCTTCTCGAGGGATGAGAGAGAAGAGTCAAATGCACCCCCCGGATAGAGTCCTGCTGCTGCCTTCAGTTGTGGGGCTTGTAGTTTGAGCTGGCAGAAGAATTTGAGACAGGTGTTTCGCTTTCTTGCCAGCTCTCATAATCTGCTGGATACAGAAGCCCGCTTTGCAGCATCTTCTGATTCAACAGATTATGAGAGCTGGCAAGAAAGTGAAACACCCTTCTCAAATTCTTCTGTTGCTGGAGGCGTCTAGATCCGAGGAGCTTGATGTGGTAGGAGGGGGCAATGAGAGCGAGATTGTCAAGCCCTCTCCTTTCCGTCAGACCCGCATACAGGGAGTTTTAGATGTGATGGACTACACCACTGCCAGGTTGAATGTGAACTGGTGCAATGTGAGGAACAGGAAGTCGCTCATGGCGGACTAGACGAGGGATTCCTGGCGGGTCACGATTATCCCTTCCCCATAAGCCTTCCCTTTCTTCCGGAACTTCACATTTAGATTGTGAAGTCCTGGAAAATCCATATTCTGCTCTTATATTTCCCTTTCAACATTCAAATTATGTGAACATGGAGGGATTGTGTGAGCTGGAATATGTGAAGATGCCCCCCTGTGGAAGAGACGCTAACTAGCTTCCTCTCCCAGAGTGAGGCATCTTCATTGAACGTCTTGCCATGCCAGACCATCTCCCTTGTTGGTAGTTGTATGTGGCGGCAGGTCAGGCTGGTGATGCCTTGCATATGATGGCAGTTTTTCCAAGCATACCAGGTTGACTTGCTCAGGGACTTGGATCAAGGGCAGGGATTGTCTCCTGAGGTGGTTGCTGAACTGCCCCACCACACAAAGTTAGCCCTCTGTGCAACCAACCAGATGGCCACTGCCATAGGTCATTCAATGGTGACGATGGTGGTCATGGAGAGGCATCTCTGGCTAAATATGTTGGACATCAAGGACAGGGAGAAATCTTTCCTCCTGGACCCTTGCCCTCTGGACTCTTTGGCACCTCCGTTTAGACCATAGACTGTGAACAAAAGATGGACAGTGCTTCTTTCCACTGCGCAGTAATGATCCTGAGGTGGAGCCGGCATCAAGATCTTGCTCATACTCCGGCTCGCGCAGTCACAAGCACAGCTGTCAATAATAACATTACAGCCTTTTGTTAAAGCATCAAAAATGTAACTAAAACCAAACTTGTTGAGAAAACTAACACTTCAACATAAGTCTGCATGATGAGAACTGCCTAAAATTAACCATCTTTGAAAAAAAAAAAAAGATTTGAAATGCAATTGGATTTTTTAGTTTGGCTCACAACCCATTCACTTACATGGAGAGGGTAGGCTATACTGCAGCCAGCCACCAGGGGGCAATGCTTTGGCTTTACTTTTCAGGACTAGTGAGGCACACTTGGTTGAGACGGTGGTGGAAGGATACAGGCCCCGTTCCAAATAGCACAATTCATATGCATATGCGTCTTGTGGACGTACAATGGCTGCCATGTATGGGTGTCCGTTAAGTCCATGAGACTGTAGAGTGTCCAATTTCTCACTTTAGGTTTCAGAAGGGTGCTCATGAACACCCCTTTGCGGTCGATATGCACCCTCCATGCACACTTTTGCTGAGCCTGCAATGAAGCGATATCCGCAACAGACTTCTTCCTGACTGTCAAAGCGGTGTTACGTCACGAAAGTGTGGACTCATAGGAAGAGCGCGAGTGTTTAGGATGCCATTTGGGACAGGGCCTCAGAGAGGCAAGGGAGCAGTTGATGGCGTTCAGAAAATACACTCGGCGCCTCCTAAAATGTCTAAACCTTCTGACCCATCAACAAAAAACTCCTGGAAACAAGACTCCAGGGAGTATTACCCGCATGCACAGATGTTTTAAAAATATACTGTACTAAATATAGATTTGAAGCACACTATGTACATTTAATAATAAACACACTTTTTCACTAGGGATGTTAAAACTAATATTTTTCTGATAATGCATGAATGCACTTTAGCACACAAATATATGTCGGGACAATTTCCTACTTTGCATCTGAAGGCGACATCAACAAAGTCGCTATTGAGGAAAAGAGAATATGATACCAGTATTCTCAGGAAAACTGTAAACAGAGACACATGTAAGTGGACTGATTGATAACACAGATATAATTCTTTTTCTTTCTCTTTAGACTTAATGGCCTGATTCCTGCAGAAAAGTGCTGTGTGGTTATTTCATGGCTTCAGGGTACTTTTCAAATATTCATAATGCATGCTGATGGACAGCAACAATCAATGTTCCAGGCAACATAAAATACAGTATATTCACACACATGCACTCACACACAAACACTGCTAAACCACAACAGTTTCAGAATTAGGAGTGGCTCTCATTTGCATTAATGGATGACAATACTGACTGCATGCTGCAAATAGGAGAACATGCAGACAATTATGGAAAGTATGTGAATTTGATATAGTTTTATTTTTTTGATTTATAGTTTGCATTTTATTTCACGCCGCAACCAGACCACAGTCATTTCTGAGGATTTCCTTTTGCATAACAGAGCTACAGGGCTGGGTCGGTTACTTTTAAAATGTATTTCACTACAGATTACAAAGTACATGCTTTTAAAAAGTAATTTGTAACGTATTTCGTTACATTACTCAAGTTTAGTAACTTAATCTAAACACTTTAGAATACTTTGGAATACTAATAAGTGTGGAACAAACACAAAAAAGGTAATTGGGAGTTTTTATCTCACAATTCTGACTTTTTCCCTCAGAATTGTGTGATATAAAGTTGCAATTGTGAGTTATAAAGTCAGAATTATGAGATATAAACTGAAAATATTGAGAAAAGTCAGAAATATGAGATATTAACTGAAAATATTGAGAAAAATCGGAATTATGAGATATCTCCCAATTCTGAGTTTATAACTTGCAATTGTGATTTTAAATCTCGCAATTCTGAGAAAAAGAAGTCATAATTGTGAAATGCAAACTCACAATTGTGAGGGAAAAAAACAAAATTGTGAGAAAAAGTTGCAGTGACCAGTGAATTATAAAATGACTCACAAACAACTATCACAAAACATGGAAACAGTCGTGGATCATCAGGTCATGACAGGACAGTTAAGTTGAAAGTTGGGCATTTTTTTAAAAAAATTTAAATTTTTAAATTCAGTCATTTTGTCTTGTTCAGGACATTACTAAATAAAAATAACATTTTTATGATCCCTCTTAAAAGTATTAAAATGTTGATGAAACTTAACTCCGCTTTTTCAGACTGTCAGAGTCAGAGAATCACCAATTTCTGTTTAAATGACATTAAAACTCAAAGTAATCACTTTAGTAATCTAAAATACTTTTCAGATGTAACTGTAATCTGATTACCACCCATTTAAAATGTAACTGTAATGAAATACAGTTACTCAAATTTTGTATTTTAAATAAGTAACTTAGTTACTTGTATTTCGTTACTCCCCAACCCTGGAGAGCTATTGAAGCAGTTTGGAAAGTACAGCAAAGAGCTTTTTATTCTTTATAGTCTCTTGTGATCATGTTCAACATCAATAATCTCCAGAGAATGATATGACATTTTATTAATTAGCATTCATTAATTCTGCATTCGTTTTTCAATTCACTTTTCCAAATAACATATTCGATGACGTTTGGTCTACAAGTCAGTCAACTACGGATGTGTCACGCAGATGAATAAGTGAGAAGCAATGAAGCTGTAAAACGCTCCTCCTATTTTGTTCTCACGACTACTTTGTCAACCGCTGGAGGGAAGTCGTATAAGCAGTCTTACTAGACAAGCTTCACAACCAGCAGCAGGAATGAGGAGAGTGAACGCTTTTCTTATAGTTTTTGTTTGGTTTCAGGCGTAATGAACTCTAGTCTGAAATCATTTTGCGCGTTAATTCCGGTGGATGGCCAGAAGCGTTTATGAATTAAAAGCGAAAACTCTTCTGAAGAAACGGAAGCTCGAAGACTTTGCATATCGCTTTGAAATATTATGTTCGGAGTGACAGAAATACTACATGTGTGTTGGTTAGAGAGTGAAGGGTTTGGGAGGAATGGCCGCGCGCAGCAGTGATGGACAGTCCGCGGACAGGTGCGTACCGACTGCCGATTCAAGATTGATGCTTCATTGCCATGACAACTTAGTTGTTGTGAAATGATTGTGATACAGATGTCCATCAAACGAACATCTGTAATAAAACATGACGTAATAAATTGTATACAAATGCACTTATTTAAGTCGGTTGTACATTGGGCTTATGAAGTGTGAAAAAGCATAGCAGTTGCACTGAAAAACTGACGTTATTTTAGAATCTGTTTGTGTTTGGTTTGTCCCTCTTTCTTCAACTTCACGTTTGCATAAAACCTGATGATCATGTTCTCCAGCCTTTGAGCATGATCCAAACAGCATCTTATGCTTCAGTTCAAACAAATACACCTGGTTGAGTCACAGATTTACATATTTTTATTATTAGTTATCTAGAAATGGTACAGAATCCAAATAATGTTTTTACCTCCAGGTATAAATGAAAAAAAAATCTTTAAAATCCTTTGACATTTGCACGCCACTGTACTTTACATGCAAATATATATATATATATATATATATATATATATATATATAAATAAATAATGTATATAATAATCACTACATACAATATGCCTTCTAAAATTAAAATTGTGCAATTGTTACCTTAAGGATCTGTTTCTACCTGAGATGACTGTAAAAATTACTTTTATTTTTGTAACAGAGTGTTCTGAGATTTATTCAGTCATATATATAAAAATACATCTGAATATACAGATTTTTGTCCAATAACACGCTCTCAGAAATGTGAAAACCGCTCTGTTGTAAATCCACCTGCCACTAATAATCAATAGCAAACATAACCATGATTCATGGTTGTGATATAAACAGAAGGCTGGCTATTTAAAACAACAAACCATTAGATTAATCCTGCCACGATGTCCTGTTTCAACAGGAAGGACAAAAACAGACAATAGTGCTCATCAGTCTATATTTCATGTGGTTGTTAAGCAACTATGGGTGGGATTTAGCATGAGACATATTGAAGCTGAAGAAATACTTTCTATTTTTACAGATCCTCAAAGAAAAGGAACTGCAAGTCTTTCACAATAGACAAAGTTGCCGTCACCCGATCCCCGTGTCTGGGCTCTGGGTCCGTCTGAACATGCTTTCTAACAAGTCATGCGAGAACATCACCAGAATCGATGTGAATGGGAATCCGGTGATGAGCACAGTGATGTTCATCGCCGGGGTGGTTGGCAACCTCCTGGCTTTGGCCATCCTGGGTGTCCACCAGAAAGAGCGTCGAACCAAGTCCTCAGTCTTCTGTATTCTCGTGACAGGCCTGGCTCTGACAGATCTGCTGGGAACGTGTTTGCTCAGTCCACTGGTTTTCGTTTGCTATGCCCAGAGGACGTCTCTGGTGGGTCTGACGGGTGATCAGCGGCTGTGTGAACTCTTCGCCTTCGCCATGACGTTCTTCGGCCTGGCCTCTATGCTCATACTCTGCGCTATGGCGGTGGAGCGGTGCCTCGCCATCAGCCACCCGTATTTCTACTCCAAACATGTACGGCGCAGCTTCGCAAAGGTCGTCCTCTTCCTCATCTATTTCTTCACCTTCGCATTCTGCTTGCTGCCTTTCTTCGGATACGGGCGGCACAAGCAGTACTGCCCAGGAACGTGGTGTTTTATCAAGATGGAGGCAGAGGGAGAGAGTGAGGATGAGGAGAGGAGAACGCTGACCTTCTCGCTGTCCTACGCCGTGCTCATGGCGCTGCTCATCGCTGTAGTGTTCTTGTGCAACGGTTCGGTCATCGTCAGCCTCTGCCGCATGCACCGGAGCCAGCTGACCCGTCGGGGTTCGGTGGTGTCGGCCGGACGCAAGAGGAGGCTGAGCACCTGGTTTGGTCAGGGAGAGGAGGAAATGGACCATTTACTGCTGCTGGCCTGCATGACCTTTATCTTCGTCATTTGCTCCTTGCCGCTGACTGTGAGTACCGGACAGTTTCTATTGTTTTGTATTATGTTCAGTTTGTTTTCTTAAAGGGTTAGTTCACCCAAAAAGGAGATTTCTGTCATTAATTGCTCACGCTCATGTCGATCCAAACCAGTAAGATCTTTGTTCATCTTCAGATCACAGATTAAGATATTTTTGATGAAATCTGAGGGTTTCTGAACCACACATAGTCAGCAACATCATCGCACTTTTCAAGGTCCAGAAAAGTAGCAAAGAAAATAGTGATTTTTGTTTTTGCGCACAAAAGTATTCTCGTCACTTCGTAACATTAAGGTTTAACCACTGTAGTCACATGGACTATTTTAACGATGTCTTTACTTCCTTTCTGGACCTTAGAAGGTGCAATGACGTTGCTGTCAAAAACCTCTCGGATTTCATCAAAAATATCTTAATTTGTGTTCTGAAGATGAACGAAGGTCTTACGGGTTTAGAACGACACGAAGGTGAGTAATTAATGACAGAAATCTCGTTTTTGGATGAATTAACCCATTAAGATAAGGATCAGAATCAATTTTGATGAGATTTTACAACATTTAGTTCAGGTCCTGGAATTGATTGGTCAAGTGATTTCCAGAAGTCCTGATCTTCAGTATAACTGTCAAGCCAAGAGCATGCGAGTCGTCTGTGTTTTAGAAAACCTCTCCTGTGAGGTTTTACCGCTCTCATATAGCTATGCCAGGCAAGTAGTTGGCAGTATTGTGCCATAAAGCTTTCATGTCAAAAACTACAGAAGAACATTTTAGGCTTGAATATTGAAGCTTGTTTTTTCCTGATATCAAAAAACAATAGAACAGTCAAACAAAACAGTAGCGATTGGCGAAACAGAGCTTTTCAAAGAACAGAGCTTTCCCACTGGGCCCACAGAGGGATCCATCCCTAATCAAACACACCTGAAATTCAAAATCAGGATTGCTTGAAAAAGTACAGGCAGGTGTGTTTGATTAGGGGTGGAACTAAATTCTCCAGGATGGTAGCCCTCCAGGACTAGGAATTTTGAAATGGTTCAAAACAAATCTTTGAAGCAGTTCAATGCCTTGTCTGCTGAAATCATGTGACTTGCTGATTTGGAAACCAACTCCGAACCACTGATTAAAAACAAAAGATTTGTGAAGGTCTCAAAACATCTTTAGCGCTTGTAGAGGTGCGTACTCATTTATGTCGACAGATTGTGAGGTAGAATAAGCACTTGTTATAAGAATAACCATAAAAGTCCCAACACATACCCAATATCTATAAACAATGTACCATGCACAAACTGTGTCGATGATGCAACTGTATTGTAATACACATTACGGAAAATGATTCAGTTTCTTTTGTTAACAACTGTTTTTTTAGCTTTTATTATCATAAAACATTTTCAGTGAGTCACTTTGCTCTTACTCACACTTGCTGCTCATTTGCATAAGATTTACATTAAAATTGAGCTTTGCTCAACTTTGTTGCATTAATCACAATCTATGTCACATGAGGCACTGAAAATCAGCAACTCATTGAAAATGAGTGAGTGTCTTTGGTTCACCCTAATGCTGGGAACAGCTCTAAACAGCAAAAACCGGCCTGGACCAACATGAAATTCCTGCTGGTTTATGCTGGATTTTTCGGCAAGGGCTCTTTCCCAACATTTATCATCCTTTTAAACAAATGCGATAAACTGAAATTGCCCTGCCTGAACTGTAATTGCTCTTAAAACAAATGATTCTGCTTTAAAAGGTCATGGAGATTGTCTTTGCAATTTGGTGGCAAATTATTCTCAGTTGTTTAGTCTGAGATCAGGAAAAGCCTTTCAATTGCCTCCGGATAACACATGTGTACCGGTTTATTTACGTAAACAAGAAGTCCGCATTTTACAAATCAGCCAGCCTTGGTGAAAAATAGCACATATTTTACCTTCTTCAACTCATTCAGTGAGGTGTAGGTGAGGTTTAGTTGTCTTTGAGCCGTGTGTTGCGTTCACTGGGCGTGTGAATGTGCTGCGGGGGAGCTGGGACGTGCGTTACATAACAAAGACTATTATTTTTGGACTGTAAACCCAAATGCCAGTTGATGTGTTATTTACTTTTTGACGTTGTTAGCTTTTAATTTAAATGCATGTTACAAACTTGACAACCTTGGAAGACTGGATTAGACTAGCCTTGTTTTTCCTCGACCAGTTTAAATTAGATTGGTTTGTTTTTCTGGGTAGATCAGTTCAGTTCTGAGATCAGTTCATTTTTATTAAAATCAAAACAAAACTTTTTAAGAATAACAGCCTAAGTTTTTGGTATTTTAATTAGTGATATGGAAGACTTTGTGTTAGGGTATCTGATTAAATATGTTCATTATACATATGTATATAAATGTGTGCAGATATAGATAATATACAGTATATATCTGCATCTCTCCCATCTCGCCCGTTTTTTTTGCATCTTTGTCATGATCTCTCAGCCGTTTTGTTCACTTCAGCATGCAGTATACTATATACTAAAAGATGACAGATGACACTAATGTTATTCCCTTTGTCTCATGAGATGCTCTGTTTGTCGCGTGGAAATAAACACTAGATACTTCATCTAAAGCAAATAGTTTACGTAACCAAACCATTGTGATATTCTTTCCATATACACAGACTCAGAATCATGTGCATTTACATCCACCCAAATGTCATATATTATGTTTGTAACATTAAACGCTGAGGCACGTCTCCATTCTGAACGGGCATAAGGTACAGCTGGACCTGTTGGAGAGACTGTATGCAGAAGGGGGTAGAAGAGGAAGGAACTATGTCACAATATTGGAGTAGACATGGTTCATGTTTTTTTTCTGAGACGGCGACAAGGGCCAGTTTGTATTTGATCATATTTCTAAGATTATTATGTATTTGCAGGGGTCGATTTGTATTTAAACTGAAAGATTTGAATTTTTTCAAATTGTTATATGAAGCTGTCTTGATAAATGAAGGCATTTTAAATTGTCTTTTATGTATATATTTTATTATTTTTTTAATCTAGACATTGGGAAACATTTAAAATATATATGATTACATTTTTAAAATTATGGTAATGTTTAATAATCATAAACCTTTTCAACATTTAATAAGTGTTTTTCATAAATTATGACTGTCCCTCAATTTGCCAAATTTCCAGCCAAATTTCCAACCAAAACCATTTTTTTTATAGTTAGTAAAGTTAGTATACTAAGTTACCAAGAGACAATGATAAAGTATGAGACAAAATGAACTAACAAATATTCATGAACAGAATAATTTAATTGTGTGTCATTTTGAATCAAGCCGTTTATGCAAAATGTGCCAAAAAAAGAATTATTTTGTGTATTTTGAAGAGTACATAAGAGTCTAACTGTAAAATTAGATTTAGCAAATCAAAAGCATTTTCCAAAATAAAATACTTTCCAAAAAAATCATATAAACTCACGTATTGGACATTGTCAGTGGAGAAATTAAACTGAAGGGTGTGAAGAGTGTGTTTTTAGAGAGTTTAAAAGTGCACAGGGCCAAAAGATCTCATAGTAGAACAAACTCTCGTCTGCACCTTTAACAAGTCGTGGTATTGGTCATTTGCCAAAACCAAAGTGATATCTACCGCACCACACGGAGCACATTCCCTTTAATCACTCTGTCATCTGAATTTAATTTATTGTACAACTACTGTCAGACATGTTTGCTCAATAAGGATACAGTAGACTTCAGCCTTGAATTGCATTTGTTCACCATATTTCAGCACTGTCAATTCAGTGTAACTCTGATCTGCCACCTGTTTATAAGGTTTAACCTAATACATGCATTTCCATTTTTGTCGTTTACATCTATTGCAGTCATCGGTCTTATTGCGTTATTGTGTGTCTCATTAGTCTTATTGTGTACAGAAATGTCACAAAGTTAAACAGACGGACTGTTTGTTTTAGTTCTTTGTTTGACCTTCATCCAATTGAAACCCCCCAGGCACACGCCTGTAACTTCAGTTCTGGCTGAAATAATTGTACGTTTTTCTATATAAAATGTTAGTGATTTTAATTTCCTTTCCTTTTATGAGAAAAGAATCTACTTAGATTTTATTAAGTATTAGGCCATGTGCTTAATCTATCTTTCTCGCACCGTGTACAGATCAAGAATGTGTCTGCAAGCCGTTTTTGGGTATGGACACAAGTTGGCTTGACAATAAACGTACATGTTTGATATCTTAAAAACAATGCCAGGAAAAATAAGGCAATTCACAGCATCACTTTTTTTTTGGGTGAACTATACCTTTAAGAAAGTAAATACAATCAATATTGATGCCATGTTGACCTTAAAGGAACATTCCTGGTTCAATGCTAGTTCAGCTCAATCGACAGCACTCGAGGCATAATGTTGATCGCCACAAAAATGAATTGGGTTACAGCGACACACTTTTAATAAACGCATTCACTTCTATTGCGAGTACCTCACTAGCTATGTTTCCATCCAAAGTTGCAAATTGAAATATTGCGAATAAAGCACAATCTCTCTCCCATGTCCTTAAGAGAACAAAATGATCATTTCCTGGAAAACTGGCACAAAGTATCAATAATAAAAATGGAAGTCGCTGCAACCTGGCTTTTTTTCCACATAATAAATTACTTAAAGTGCGCAGATGAAACATTTACAAGCGCCGTCACGTTATCTTGCTTTCGGATGCCTGGTGTTTGGGAACACAATCATGTGAGACACTTCTGGAAGGTCATTATACCAAATCATTTTTGATGATAGACTTTGGCTCATGCATTTCAGGATAACTAAAACAATATTTGAGATGCTGTGCAATTTGTTCTGCTGGTTAGTCTAGATATCCATTTACATCCTCTGTTGAAGCGGTCACGTGAGTTTCACATCGAGAAATATATTCAGTAAATGTGTTTCCATCATAATTTGCTTGTCTTGTAATCAGATATGACCTGCCTCAATTGAGCACTTTCTATTTATGCACATGTTGGCACGATATCCCAAAATGCATAAAAATATGTGGATGGAAACCGTTAACCCTGTTTTAAAGAAAACGGGGACAAGTAGGAATTATTTTTTGTGATTAATCACCGTTATGTCGATTGAGCTTAACTTGAATTGAACCAGGAATATTCCTTTAAGGTCAACATCGCATCAAAATGTCATGGATTTAACAAAATATCCCTGGTTTATTCCCAGTACTTGGGAGTTTTGGGTGTTACGTTGTGCCTAAAACCCTAAAGTGAGTGAAAAAATGATAAGAACATATTATACACATATTTTTAACTGTATAATTGATGCTTTTTATGTGTATTCACATTTATGCTTCTACATCCTCCAAAAATTGGCCCCATTCAGTTCCATCGTAACCACTATAACCTAGAGTTTAAGGAATGAGCCTTTTTTTTTTTTTTTAAATATTACTTTTAACAAGATATTGCTGTCGTTTGCATTCCTGGGCTGTTTGTTGTTCTTGATCATTTGTTGTTGAAGCATTTAAAGTGATGGAGTTAATCACTGGAAGTCCCACTTTTACTAATTACTGATCTTACCATCTTCGAAGCCTCTTTGTCTCATGATTATCTGAGCTGAAGGAAGTAATAACTACCGTGAAAGCACTGATCAATACCGGGATCAATACGGAGGTAAGCTTGTACATTACCGAGTCTCCAGAGATGCTGACCTGGAGTCAGTGAAGAGCACGATGATACCCGAGACTTGCTGCAGTGACCTTTCAAACTAATTGAGAACTAGAAATCAAATAATATCAGTGTGCTCATGCACACCAAATAGTGTCATATGAAACCCACATTATCATAGATATTCAACCAGGCCTGAGATGGAACGCATGCAGGCCCGGCGATATACAGTATTACGTGAACCGAAACGAAATTGATTGTGGGAAAGGTGACCCAAAGAAAATGCTCAAATCTCCTTTGGGAAAAGGTCTAGATTTAATAGTCAAACCAACTTTTGGATTACTTTTTAAGCAGCCCCCTCCAACATAAATCTCAGTTCCTATTTTCCATGGAAGTTTTGATTGCAGTTTTGGTGATGCAAGTAACTGATGGAGAAAGTTTAAAGAGCTCAAGCCGTCACCGCAGATGCATGCATCGCTGGTTGTGCACCACAAGCCATAATATGCAGATAGCATTCAGAAATTAATAATGCTGCATGGCTGAATTGGTTTGGGCTCGTCTCTTCAGGCCTTCAAACCAGCCATTTTCTAAATAATCAATAATTAAAATGCCAGCGGTATTAGTTACCATGAGCTCATCTGGCTTGTTCCTTAGCGAGAAACTGTAATTAAAGTCTTATTTAATTTAGAAAGGAGAAACAAGATCATATTCAAATCGTAGAACTTAATAAAATAAAAGCAAGGTTTTTAGCTGAATTAATTTATTTCTTGACTGAACTTAATTTAGTGATTTAAAATGCGGCATGCAAATTCTATAACAAATGTTGACATTTGAGCTATTCGGTATTATGAACTTTATCCCATGTTTCCTATAAGAAATGCACTGTACAGGAAAATATCCCAACTCTGCAACCATAATTATTCATGCCCCATTGCATGCTGGGAAGAGGGGAAGTGGGACTGAAAGACACTAACCCATTTTCAATGTAGGCTTGTTTGAACTTTAAACAAAAGCACTGATCCAGCTCACCTGCGGTGTTCCTGAACTTTGTGAGTTGTTGGAACTGCCTAACTGAGTCAATAAAACTATTTATTTTGCATTTATTTGATGAAAAATCTATTTACAGTAAGAGAGATGTCAGTTCCATGTAAAAGAAAGAAAGAAAGAAAGAAAGGGAACATAAACACAAATTCATACCGAAGGGCTTTTCTGTGATTAATGGTCATATTGTCAAAAGATGTTTCCTGTTCTACCCCGCTGATAGAATCACAGAGTGAACATTATTATATTGTATTCTGACTGAATGGGATTTTCAAATAGTTGCTTGTGGTGTTGTGGCTCTTGTTAATGACCGAATGCTCAGAATCTCAAAGGCTTCATAAAATTATTGCAAAACCGAGAGCCAACCAAACAAACGACAAACTCCAGGTCACTTGAGTTAATTTATTTTGATGAGGCACATTGTGTTTGTTGAGCTGAACTTTTTCAAAACTCCAGGAGCCCTGCGAGTCTGAAGTGCGCCATATAAATTTTACATTTTTAGATCCATTTTTTTTTTCCAGTGAGAAACCGTCCAGGCCCTATTATAAAAATATTATTTACAAACATTTATATGATAGTTTAAAAAGTAAAAACTGGTCATCAGTTCTACTGTTATTTTAGGAATTTATAATCTGACAATAAACATCTAAATCTTTTTGAGGAAATAAACCCTTCAAATCTGCTTATTCGGTTTGAGTCGTGTTGTTTTGAAGTCAGTTTTCTCCATATTAGGATGTTTCCGCTTAATGCTTTCAGCTTTCAGTTCAGTTTTTCAATTATTGGTGATCCAGCTGTGAAATTACAGAGGGCAAGTCATAGCAAGTCAATGACAGACAAATTTCAATTGACAGGAAAACTGACCAATCATATCGTCATATCCTTTTAATGGGCGGGGCTTGTTATCAGTAGGTTTATGACGCGTTCTGCCCACTGTGGGGAACTCCATCACAGTCGTAAAAACCGACAGCTTTCTTCTTCCATGATGTGGTTAGGCTTCACAACGGCTTTGTTTCCAGGTTGACCGTTAAGAACGTGACACACATAATGTCCTCCATCCAATCAGATGACGACTTTTAACCTCCTGAAGTGTTTCCAATTTATGCATTAGACGTGATGTCTGAGGCTGACTATACTAAACCAAACCCTGACTTAGAGAGAGTTAGTTGACATGAAGTTACAAGTTGACTATCAAAATGAAGTATAACCAAAAATATTAACTTCGAGTATCTTTTTTCTAATCTCTTTCTCGCTCACAGCCTTTCACTATCCTCATTTTTGGATCATGAGCTAATTTCAGTGGTTAAATTATTAAAGAACTAAAAACAGTTCAAATGAACTGCAACAAAGAGGAAAGATTCATTTCAAAACATTACTTGTTTTTGGAAAAGGGTGTTCGAAGTGTGTACGTGAGTTTCAGTAAACAGGAGAAAGTAGGTTTGCGGGCCTTATCTTGGACATAGATCATGAGCTGACTCTCATTGCAATTCAAATGATTTACCAAATTAAAAAACCACTGTCTATACCCAGGAGCCTTGTATACCTATACAAGACTTTTCAAAATTTGTGGTCTTCTGTTGAACTGCACCAGCTGTTACAAACCACGACAACAACAACAAAAAAAAGAGGAATGTGTGCTTGCTGTCTTATGCAAACATGTTGTTTGTCTTGGATTCTGTAAAAAGTATTAATTCATTTATTTTTAAAAGCAATATGAACATTTTTTATTTAGTACTCTAAGCTTGACCTTCTGACATGCCTTGTAGGATCATGAAAATATCTCATGAAACTACAAGGGCGTTGAATGTCGAATGTTGTTTATGCAGTAACTCTCGGGAGTTTCAAACATTAGTTTTGTTTTTCCTGTTTTCATGAATTCTATGATTTAGAACATAAACAATGAAGTCCTTAATTTTAATGTCATATTTTAAAGGCTTACAGCTCAAAATACTCCCTGAACTTTATCAAGATGTAATTTTTTTTCTTCGTCTTTTTTTCCCTGATAGTCTCAGTTCTTTGAAGAAACAAAAATAGCAATGAGAAAAAAATATTGAAAGAGGTGGTGAACTTTTCCTTTTCATGTGGCATCACCTTTACAAGTATAGTCCTAGATTTGCTAGACCATAGTCATAGGCGATAACGTTTGGGGAATTCCCTTTGGTAATGAGACTGAAGTTTTTTTTACCATTACCAATATACCGCTTTTACAAGTCCTACAAGATGGCACAGATTCCTTTACATTTTTATATGTGCTTATTTGTATGCATTTAAATATATTTCTTATTTTTAAACTTTAAGTTATTTTTTCTTATTAAACTCCCTCACACATGGTTTCACTTTGCATTTCAGCATATCTTTCCAAAAGGTTTCTGTTGGCAGAGCTTCCATCTGTTTTCACCATTATTACAACAACAGACTTGCAGACAAAGTGAATTTAACATGGCAATGTCCGCTAAAACACCCCCCCCCTCCCCCGTGGCAACACTGAGAATGCGAAGCATTCTTGCATTGCATTATAAATCGCATTCTGACACATTTCAGAACACGAGAACGCATGGAATTGACAGCTTGTTTCAAGTCAACAGCAACAGTCACACACATACACACATAAATCCTGTAACTGTGTTGCATACTTGCTTTGATCTGGTGTTTTTTGCTGTCCTAAACCGTCCGCAGTGTGTACCATTTAAGACATTCGTACTTCAGGAACAATGATAACAATAAATAAAAAGGAAAGGTCATCTAAACAAACTTTGAATGTTGGCTTGTTTGAATGTTTACGAAAGCATTAAAGGTTTGTGTGTGTGATGCAGATGAATGTGGATCGCATATCTAAGATTATTTGGTCTTAGAAGCCCATGTTTGATGAGAAATGTTTATATTGAAATCTCCTTGTTTGACTTGACAAATTTGAGCACAGTTTGAGACATCAGCCATGTTTCCATCCACTAATTATTATGCAAATCTGGGGTTATCGGATAAGAAAAAAAGAATTGAAACACCAAAGATGCGCGTAAAACTAAACTAACCTGTGGACCAATTTCACTGCACAGCATCTCCAGTGTTTGGTTGGGTCATTCAGTTATGCCTGTCATTAAAATGGTTGGGTATAATTTCCTTTCAGAACGGTCTCGGATGATTGCATTCGAAAGCAAGATAATATGATGGCATTTATTGTGTTTCGTCTGCACACTCTGAGATGCAAGTCATTTAAAAGAGCAGCAGCTTCCATTTTTATTACAGATATTTTGCACCAATTTCCCAGGAAGTGACGATTTTGTACTCTTGAATACATGAAATGGAAATTTTGCTTTATTCGCAAATGTTTTATGCATTAAATTCACAACTCTGGATGGAAATAGCTATTGAGATCGCTTCTGTAACTCTAGACACAAGTGCATCGCCATCAAGGACAAACAGTTGAGAGATGTTGTTGACTTTCTTATGGGAACCTTTTCTTTTTTTGAGATGTTGGGGGTACATAAAATAATATGAAAGTAATGGTTTTTGATTTATTCTGGCATGTGGTCAGTATATATAAAACGACTGGACTTATAAAAAAAAAATCAGTTGAATAGTTTCAACCGTATAAAGAGCGCAGTGTGTCTCAATGCATCCCTAGACATTTGGGGCCTGTGGTATTCTCTCTGTGGAAGTATGAAAATCTTGTATTTACTGTACATCTGAATGGAAAAGTTCATCCTCAAAGCATATTATGAGATAGTACTCCCTTTGTTTTCTTGGAAGTGACGAAAGATACTTGGGATATATTCATAATTTTCCAAAAAATGCTATTTCAAATACAACCTTTGGGAGTTTTTTGTTCAGATGTAGGGGGTTTCAGAATATGTTTTCGATGAGACAACAGAATACCATGTGAAGTGCTCCAGAAAGGTCAGCCGGCTACATTTCCATGCTTACAGATTTTGCCGTGAATTTTTTTTGACGTTCTGATTTTGGCATATTTGGATATTGTGAACATGTTTTGTTTTCTGAAGCATGTCAGGTGTTGTGTAACTAGATAAACAGTCAATGGGCTTTTCAAGCACGGGTCTCATTCTTTTTAAATACATAAAGATTTAATGAACTTTCAGTGCTGCCAGCTGCTTTTCAATGTTTACTCAGTCTTTCATAGCTCAACTGACTTAATTGAGTTCTCAGTTGCGTCTCATTTAAGCATCAACATTGTTTAAAGGTCCAGCATGTAATATTGACAGGTAGCGGTTGAAATGGGCACTACAGTCCAAATTCCAAATATTGGAGAGTTCTTTACTCTTCTTCAGACTTGACGCTCATGCAGGTTGCCAGATTGAGGACACGCAACAGGAACGAGCGCAATGGACAATGGAAGGCGAGGAGATACTATCGATTTATCCGCTCTGGTCATAGAGCTTTTTAGATGGATGCAGGGGATTTTTTAGGTTGAGTAGAATCTGCGATCTCCGACTCAGTTCGTTTGCTGGCTACAATAGGTGGGGTTTTCCATCAACTGGCAACCCGGGGGGTTGAAATACTATTGGGTAAATTGGCAGTGGGTGGGATCACACCGACCAAAACAAAAACAGACATTCCGACACGGAACTCACATTTCAAATTATAATAACTGGCTGTAAGAGTTTTTCTGAGAAACAAATATGTGAACTTGGCAATATTTGGAAACATATTTTGGTGTTTTTACGCTTTAGTACAGTCAAACAATTAGATACAGCACCTTTAAAATGTTTCTCCTCAATAAGAAATGTTTGAGTACTTTGACACTTTTGATTTCAGACTTCTTGGCAAATCTGAACACAGTCTAGAAGAGCACACTGAAAGTCTAGAAGTGATACCTGAGGCCTACAGGAATTTTTTCTTGACTGAAATCCAAACTTTTAGATGTTCCTGTTGAAGCTTCTATTTAGAACAATGTTTAGCATAATGTTTGTGTTGTTGTTTTTTCTCATGTTTGTTACTTTTGCAGTTGGCGAGCTCTCGTGGCTTGATATGTTGATATGTTTTGATGCTATCACACAGGATCAGGTTTCACCTGCTGACACTTGAGCCTGTGCGGTGAAAAACGCTGACATCTCTCATGTGAGTGTCGGCTTAGATTGTTGATCTGCTGCGCTGCGGGTGGAATTTCAATAGAATTCAGTTCGCTTTAAACCTCATCATGTGGATAAAGCTGCTTTAGTCATTTCCTTTGTGAACTTTGTGTACCATGTCAAAAAACAAAAAAAAACAAATAAAATACTTCTCTTGACCACATTTGTCAGATGTTACAGTGATAATGGCAGTCATATAGCATACTGTACACTTTGAAGCAGAAACAGGCTTCTGTAGTTTGTGACTTTTTGACAGAGTAAAAAAAAAAAGGTCTATGTAAAGTCAAATCTCACAATTGGCCCTTCGCCTGCGGTTTGATGGACAGGCGATCTGAGGGAGGTAATCATAACCCCGAATCCGCCTTTTTGTCCGACAAAGCAGTCAGGGGAGTTAGTAGAATAACGTTGGTGAACTTGAACTTGAAAAATTGTGTGTACTCACGTCTTTCCGCGCTTGAAACAACATTCCTTCTGATGTTCATTCATGTTTATTTGATGCTATAAATGAACTAGTATGAAGAGATGATCTTGAAGGAGTTACAGCGATCTGTCACGACACATTACGCTATTTATTGTTTAAACTTCTTTAAAAAATTACAATATTTGAAAAACTTTGTTCATATCAAAAGTAACTGCTCTGTCTTGTCTGTCGACTCTGTGTCAGTTTCCATGTATTTTTCACTTCGTGAGAACATGATGTGTGGCGTGAGAGCGCATGGCTTGTCGGACATAGCAACCGTAAATAAAAGGGGGCGGGTCTTCGCAAACGATCAATTGCATCTTAAATTGTGACTTTCATATTTCACGATGGGGCTTTATATCTTATTTCTCATTATCATGACTTTATATATAACAGTGTGTTTTTGTCTCACAATGTGCCTTTATATCTTGCAGTGGGACTATATTTTGCAATACAACTTCATTCCTTTCAGTTGCGACTTAATGGCCTGGTTTCTCAGACTGGGCTGAGATTAAGCTAGGATTAGACCTTCGTTCTATCAGGATAATAAAGTAGCTTTTATAAACATGCCTTAGGAAAAAAAAAACTTGTATGCATCTTGATACAAATGGCACTGACATATTTTAAGATGTCAAAGCATGTCAGTGCAAGCTGTTTTCAGTTAAAACAGCTCAAACATGCATTTTAGTCAGGGACCAGCTTAAAACTTGTCTGTGAAACCCGCGGTATACGTCTTGCTTCAAATATTGCAGTCTGACTATATCTTGCGATACGATTTATATCTCTCAATTACAACTTCATCCCCTGGTTTCACAGAAAAGACTTAAATTAGTCCCCGACTAAAATGCATGTTTGAGCGGTTTTAACTGAAAGAAACTTTCACTGGCATATCTTAAAATGTCAATGCCATTGATTTCCTGTCTGTGAAACCAGGCGTATATCTCACTTTTTTTCAAACTCCGTCACCTTTTTTTTTTTTTTTTTTTTAACTCTGATAGAAATGAGCTTCCATAATGAAGTCCATAATTATTCTTTTCTTTGTAGTTGTTGTCCTGTCGAAACCACTGATGTTTTTTTAATAGATATGTGAACTGTTGCTGCCGTCTACTCAGTTACATTCCTTTTAACACTCAAGAACAAAGAAACCACATGGAAATTTGTTCAGATACATGCTAATGAGTAATGACGATCCAAAACCACTTTCATGGTTGAGGTTTGTATATTGCCTCCAGGTAATAGTCTCCAAATGGGTTGTTATGTTGGAGGTTCAGCTACACTTCAGGGAAACATAAAAAGGTTCCCAGAGGAGTGTTTTATTTCTTAGAAGTTTGAAGTTAAATTGTCTAGTGATATGCAAATTAGTAAAAAAAAAATGTTTAATTTCATCTGTCATCACAAACAGTTTGAAAAGTTGTCACATCAAGAGGTTTATTTCACATCTTGCCAAAAAGAATATTGATATGTCTAATTTAAAGCAGTAGGTACTGTACAATAATCCTGCTCTAGCTGTTTAGTTTTGCACTGGTAAATTTTTTACAACATTTTGTGGTGTTGCTATGCATTTGTCAATCTATTCTGAGGAATTTATAGCACATTGCTATGCGGTTGCTAGAAAGTTCTCGTTGTTGCTGCGGTGTTGCTAAGTCATTGCAACATGGGTTGTGCTTACAGGCACTCTTCAACTCTTCATGGCATCCCTTATTCAATACAAGTCTATTTTCTCACTTGTTTTATCATCCTGTGGGCAAAAACTGAATGCAGCGGCTATTTGCACTCAGTGTAAATAGCATCTATTGCCATTTACACCATGTAAAAAAGCCGTTTCTTTGCAATAAGTGTAAATAGAAGTTAGTATGGAAGCTTTTCCGCCACTGAATAAAAAATAAAAAAGGTAATTGCGACTTCTCACAATTCTGACTTTTTTCCCCTCGCAGTTGAGAGAGTTTACATCTTGCAATTCTGACTTTTTCCTCAGAATTGCATGATATGAACTCGCTATTGCATGTTATAAAGTCAGAATTGTGAGATATAAACTCGTAATTCTAAGAAAAAAAGTCTTTGGTGGTCGGAGTTAGTGTAAATAGCCTCTGCCAACAATATGGGCTATTTGCACTTAGTGTAAATAGACACTCAGAGCAAATATGTAACCCAAAGTATTACATTTACTTTTCTAAGTGATCACACTTGCCATTTTCTAAGTATGAGCACTTCAAATTGCTTAAACACTTACCCTGACACACAAATAGAAATATATTTCAGTTTTGTAACGGTGCCAAGAAAGGCTTGGAACAAAAAGGAGAAGGAACAAAAGAGAAGGCAAAATTGTGCAAGGAGTTACATTCAGGGAGGGTTGTTAAAATGAATGGTCTTCCCTTTCTTCTATTTTTTTTCTTTAGTTTTAAGTGGTCGAACAGGCCCGGGAGGATAGGAGTTCCTGTTTTGCCGATGGCTATTGTTGAGTTTGGTTTGCACATGACCATTCATCCACCTTCATTTGTGTCAGTATTTACCTGAATTCTCACTCAACTCTGCAGTAAATGTCTTTCGACTCATTTAATTCCTTTTATAGTGAAACACAATCTAATTATCGATGACAGAACAGCTTGCTGTGTTACCGACCTGCTGCTATTTAGGGAACTGTGAGATGCACTCGGAGGGTTATATGTTATCTTATATTGAACCTGTGAAAAGTCTGAGCTACAAGAAGTTCTGTGGGCGTAAATGGTGCAGCACGGTGCACTTCCAGGCAGAAAGGTGTAAACACTTACACAGAAACTTGTGCTTTAAGTGATATTGACTTACCAGGCACTGCTACCTGCTGTTTCATTATGCCTCAGTTTTAGAATAGAAATACTGAAGCAAAACTGGAGTAACTGGATTTTCAAGGGAGGCTGTAATGGATCACCTATATTGTTGGGTTTAACAATAATAATAATAATAATAATAATAAAAAAATGAACTAATAAAAAGTAGATTTAAATTTTTTTCTAAATATTTTTAAATGCCCAGCACCCCCAAATGTGTTATAATCTTTATAATATGTATCCCATACTGTTTACAACATTATTAGAATCCCTCACCCTGTATATGCAATAGTGAAAGTGCCTTAACAAGCACTGCAGGATCAAAATAAATCAACATTTATTCCATATTGCATGATAAAAGCATGCTTTAGCACTCAGCTAAGTGTCGCTAGCATGTTTATGAATGGTTCTAGCATGTTTAGCACTCAATTGCATATTTTAGTATGTTGCTAGTAGTGCATCACAGTGTTAAACACGTCACTTCCTGTTGCCAGTGGGTGGTGCTATTACTATAACTGAATATTGTCATGTAGATGTCTTCAGATCATGATTATTATAAAACATGTGAAGTTTGGAGCAGATCGGATATTGTATGCCTGATTTACAACAACTTCCTGGCATTAATCGTAGAACCTTGTTGCATGATTTAACGGGTTTCTAGAATATTTGGTATTTCATGGCATATTTAAATGGGTTTCAAGGAGGGAATTACAGTGTAAAGCATGTCACTTCCTGTTGCCAGTGGGTGGCGCCATTACTATAACTGAATATTGTCATGTAGATCATGTAAATGTCTTCAGGCCAGGAGTCTTATCACACATGTGAAGTTTGATGTAGGTCGAACATTGTATGCCTTGAGCTATGAGAGTTTTCTCCTTCATGGCGAAACATCGAATTTTGTCAGGCCGTCATGGACATGCCCTTTGACGAAAACTCAAGATCTTCACAATTTAACATCACTAAGGCCTTACGATTAGACCGACCATATATGATGTTGATCTGATTAAATGTCTATGAGGAGTTAATCACAGTGTAAAACATGTCATTTCCTGTTGCCCGCAGGTGGCGCTATGATTGCCAAGTAGATGTCTTCAGGCTAGGACTCTAATAAAACATGTAAAGTTTGGGGCAGATTTGACATTGTATGCCAGAGTTACAACAACTTCCTGTTTCATGGCGAAACTTTGAATTTTGTCAGGCCGCCACGGACACGCCCTTTAGTGAAAACTCAAGATTTTCGCAATTTAACGTCGTGAAAAAAAAAAAATACAATGTCTAAAATGTAAAAATACAATGTTTAGAAATGGCAAATTTTGCATAGAAAATTCAAAATATCTCACTTCCTGTTGGGTTTTCAGGGTTTGCACCCAGGACTTTTTTGTAGGGATTGGGCTGTTACATGTGTCTACCGAATTTCATACGAAGGGCGTTCAATTGAAATTTTGTAGGTGGCGCCATCAAGCCATTTTGCCACACGTAATTCTGAAACCCATATCAGATGTAAATTTTCACCACGTCTGATGTGTGTGCAAAGTTTCATGAGTTTAAGCATGTTTAGGCCTTCTTCGGAGAAGAAGCAGCATTGAACGAGTAATTGTCCCTTCGCAAACAGTTTGATTGACAGGCGATCTGACCAATCACAACCCCGAATCCGTCATTTTGTCTGACAACGCAGTCAGAGGTGTCTAACGTTGGTGAACTTGAATAATTGTGTGTACTCACGTCTTTCTTCGCTTGAAACAACATTCCTTCTGATGTTTATTTGATGCTATAAATGAACTAGTATGAAGAGATGATCTTGAAGGAGCTACAGCGATCTGTCACGACACATTAAAGAGACACTATACGGTGTTTATTGTTTAAACTTCTTTAAAAATTTACGATATATTAAATATGAAACTTTTCATATGTCTGTCGACGTGTTGTCAGTGTCCTCTTTGCTCCAGGATGTATTTTTCACTATGTGAGAACATGATGTGTGGCGTGAGAGCGCATGACTTGTCGGACAAAGAAACAGTAACTAAAGGGGGCGGGTCTTTGCGAAGGGTCAAATACAGTAAGGTCCTCACACCATTGGTGCTCGGGCCCTAAATAATGAATTAAAAAGTGAATCTGTTGATAACCCTCCATTACCAGACTTCAAAAAATGTGTGAATATGACACAAGAAACCCACTTTATTAAAAGTGTCTCTTCAGTTCAATAAAAAGAGGCCGTTCAGACGTGAGACAAATAAGGCGAAAACTGCAAAAATTCTCATATAAGCTCTTCTCTAACTTTTTACGCCTTACAAGAAATCTCAAAATACTATTGGACAAAAACATATAAAAAGTTAAAGTCATTGTCATTTATCTTTACCTACCATAAACCATTGTTCACTTGCTGCCATCTGAAGACGCTGACAAAATGGCAGGCTTTTTTTTCCTGAAAGCCTACTGGCATGCCCGTTTTTCACTGTGGTAAGGTCAGCTACTGACACGTTTGCAATGAGCCTCAGAGTACAAGGGAAAGTACACAGATGCCAGCGGGCAGTTGAAGAGAATGAAGGGAATGATGATGCGAGTGATGGAAAAATACTCCTCAGAGATGGACGCATTGATGGATGACTGTGGAAGTGGTGATGGAGAGTGCCGTGGTTAAATGTGGAGAGAAATGAATGCATTTTAGGGTTATCTTTAGTAATCCCAATAACCATGCTAACTTGCAAAATTAGTCAAATTCATCGTTAATTTGTCAAGATATGACTAGCTATGCTCACACTTTCAGAATTGCTCATTTGCACTTTGAATGCTGAAACCTTAAAAACAGGTTATAGGTTAAATACAAACCAAATAGATGTTTAAAGTAGGTCAGAAATATATAAAACAGGAAATAATCACTTGTGGGAGTTTTTCTTAGGTTATCTGAGATGGGTTCACTGAGATGGGTTGTCTCAGTGAAACGAGATGATTCATTTCTGCCTTACGAACAGTTTAGACAAGGTCAGTCCTCTTTTAAAAAATATATTATGAATGTGGTACTCACTCAAAATAGTTTTACTAGTTCCAACTCTTTTCAATACACTTCACAATTGTTTTACAACTGATAAATAGATCTTATGTCGCCACGTTCTGCCCTTTCTAAATTTGCACACCAAATACCTGAAACTCAAGTAGCGGATAAATAAATAAATATGGTAACAAAACGCTGTGGAGTAGTAAAACGTTGCAGCTGTTAACCTCAAGGGTCTGAGAGAGGGCTTTATTTCTTATTATTTGATTCTCTCATGTAACTGATCTTTGTACTCAGGGATTTATATTAATAGCTTGCCTAAATAGGAACATTTTGTCATCATTTGCTTACTCCTATGTCATATGAATGACTTTATTTCTTCCATGGAGCACAAGTTATATAGCAGGTTATAATGTTACAATACAAAACTATTCCTTTTCAAATAAATGCTGTTCTGTCAAAACAACTCTGAGTGTTTGGCATGGTAACGGATATGACAGTGTTAATATTTGTATTTCTTAGCGGAATAGATCTGCTATGCTGCTGCTTCAGAGCAAGTAAGGGACTTGAGCAAGAAAGACAATATAGCATTTATACGAATTACCGGTAGCAGATCTTTATAGGTGGAGCTGGGGAGGTGGAGGGTTTCTGAAACTGCTCTGCAAATTATTATAGCAAACGTTGACCAAGTATTTGAAAGTTGAGAAGCGAGCTCATTGGCTGGTGATAAAGCAGGAACCAATCAGCTTTGCTCTACAGAGAATGATGTAATTGCAAGCAGACTTAGTTAAGGACCGATTAGCCTGTGCAATCTAGAGTTTCAAGACAGAACTTAAAAAAAATTTACTTTCCATCAAAGAATGCTGAAAAGAATTGTTGTTTCTACACAATTATTATTTGCAACTGTTTTAAACATTGATAATAAAGAAATGTTTAGCAAATCTGCTTATTTCTGAAGGATCATGTGACAGTTTGCTTCCATCCAAAGTTGCAAATTTAACTTATGTAGCTTATTTTGGGACGTCATTTGCTGTGCAATGAAATTTGTTCATTGGTTATTGTGGTTATCTGATCACATCCTCTGTTGAGGCAAAGTCACGTGTTTGTACGCATTTCTTCTCATCAGATAAAAATGATCCACCTCAGTTGAGCACATACATTTTTAATGTGTATTTTTAGAATTTATGTGCATCTTGGTGTTTTTATCCAGCATCTTTTCATAAAATTCTCATAAAAATAGTCGGATGGAAACAGCCAGTTAACACTGGAGTAATGGCTGCAGAAAATTCAGCTTTGCCCTCATATGGATGTTACTTTTTAAACTATATTAAAATTGAAAATAGTTGCTTTTAAATTTTAATAAGATGTTTTTACTGTGTTTGTAATTAAATAAATGCTGCCTTGGTGAGAATAAGAGACTTCTTTTGAACTGTAGTTCAGCAGTTTGTTTTGTTGTTCATATGGGGCGGCAGTGGTTCAGTGGTTCATGTAGGTTGTCTACTAACCGGAAGGTTGGTGGTTCAATCCCCGGTTCCACCTGACCAAGTGTCGAGGTGTCCATGAGCAAGACACCTAACCCCAGCTGCTCCCGACGAGCTGGATGGTGCCTTGTATGGCTGACGTCGCCGTCGGTGTATGAATGTGTGTGTGAATGGGTGAATGTGAGGCAAAAATTGTAAAGCGCTTTGGTGGCCATAGGTCTGTGAAAGCGCTATATAAATGCAGTCCATTTACCATTTACCATTTTTGGATGCAATTCATATGAATTCCTTGTGAACAAATTAACCACTACTGATAACAAATAATTTGCATTTTGACATGCTCCCGGCTGCACTTGTCTCCATATAAATTGCCTTTGTAGAGCAGCTCACATTCGCACAAACACAAATGTGAAAAGTTTGGGTGATAAATCCAAAAGACACTTAAACATCACAGTCCAACTGGCTGAGACGTCAGTCATTGTGTGATTTGTGGCCCACCGGGGTGAATATCACAGTGCTGGAGGACCATATGAGGTCTTAGGGACATGTAGGGGAATGCTATGGGGTGTGTTTGCAGAGGTGTTTTGACAACAAGTGGTCGCTGACAAGTGATGACATCCAGATCTGGTGGTACTGGGTGGCAATTTATGTGCTCGAAGATGTGAAAACCTACCGTAAATTGTTTGACACATCAGTGACAGGATCATTAGCATCACTCATGGCTTACTAATATGTTTCATACCATAATCGTTGGATGAAAGGTCACAGACAGCAGCGAATGGGCTGATCTATTGCGGCACAAATCTTTTTTGAAGCCGATTTTTGGCTCCCTCGGCATCCAGGACATTTTGTACTTCAGTGCATCAGGTGATAGTATTGAGTCTCAATGTGTCTGTGATAAATGAATATAAACAATGACATCCTCACATCGCCGCAGCTGTGCAATGTGATGAAGATTGCAAGTCTTCGCAGATCGACTGGTTTCTGGGTACAGATATGACATCTGTTAAGGGTTTATGGATTTTCACACTAGAAAATGTATAGTGTTATTTTAAATGTAGGGATGCATAATTTAAAATTATAGATAATTTAGTTAGTACTATAGCAACTACATGTAACAAGGACACTAAAATAAAGTGTTACCCAAGATTTGCTCAACTTAAATCATTCTCTTCTTCTTTGGCAAGAAAAGAAAAAAACCACTTTTTCTCAAGTGCTTAGAAAGCCACTATCATTTAGATCGTCTAAACATGATTATGCTGACATTGATAGTAATCGGTCGATTACGTCCTGTCAATCGTACGGGGGCTGAAAGAGGTGTCAGATAGTTAGAAGTCATTCAGTGATGAGTAATAGAGATATCTTATAGAATAAATGTTACATTTTGATAATTTAATAAACAATTCGAATTCATAATAATAATAATAACAATATTGTAATATATAATGATACATTTCAGTTAATAGTGTAATAAATATTGTTTTAAAATGAGGTGGAAAAAAAATAAAGTTTCAGTACTGGTATCAGCAGATGTTTGGCTATCTGAATTAAAAACTTATTTTCATAATGAATGTGCATACACGGTATACAAGGGGTTTCCATTAAGTTTGGGGAAATCTGAACTGACAATAACTCTCTTTTCCACTTCTAGTGCCACAAATGTTATGCTTGAAGTTGTAACAAATTAAACTTTTCCTTCTAAGTATTATTGTCACCACGGGGTTCTCTTAGGTTAGTTTGGGTTTGTTCACCTCGTTGTAAATCATTTTAATAAAGCAGAAACAAAGCATATCATATCCTTGATAAATGCATATATTAACAAACTTCCAAGCATAGGTCAGCCACATCAATCAAACCACCTATAACCCACATAACTCAATGAATGAAAAATGATTTGAGTCCTTGAATCAACAGTCCAAATCCAAAGGCAAAAAGTAGTCCAAAAAAAAATGTGATAATCCCGGCAAAAGGAAAAAAGATAAAAGCGGGAAATCCAAAACACCGCGATCTCACCCAACTCCTCAGAGGATCATGGATTCCTCAGACGATGTCCAGGCATGGGGAATATATTCCACAAAAGGAGGAAAATGAGGAAGTATGATACTCCACAGGAACCCCAAAAGATTCCACTTAGTTCATTGCATTCGCTTTTGGAGAAGCCGCCATTTCACAGCATCTATTGTGCAGCCATCATCCTTCCTCCAAAATGGCCGCCCTTCCTCCTTTTGAACCCATAAGAGTCCTTTTATAAAAGTCCTCTCACATCCCAATTACATGTGACCAATCTCCTACCCCACAAAAATGGTTTACATACTAATAATGCCCACCACCATAACCAAAACCACAAACAAACAACTAATAATCCAAAACCTCAATTGAAAAGGGTTCTATTTTGTGAAAGTGTCACAAAGTGAAGGTGTATTTATTAGAAGAGTTGGAAGTGAAATACAATGTAAATTTGATTAAGGAACGAGATGTCAGGAATCCGAAACATACCTTGATTTCTTTTTTTTTAATGAAGAACATCAAATTTGAGGAGATGGATCAAAAGTATTTTACATAAGTTCTGTGCAGAAATGTGCCATTTAGCATCTGACAGACGGTTTTTCTTTGTACATGCTATGCAGTAATTAAAATCCTATCTGGTGATATCGTGGGAATTGGAGCTCCTGAGAACAGTGCGATGGGACGCTCCACATCTGTTCTTCTCATCTACAGCCATAGTGTCAGAATGTGAGATCTACTCCAAACGATTGCAACACAATCAAATATGCCAGCAGTCGTGCATTTCCAGAACACGGCGTTAATCACAAAACTAAACAAAAAATCTGTCAAATATTTATTGCTGGAAATGTGGAACTGATAATAACACAGTCATTCAGAGAGGGAATTTCTGCAGGGATGTGTTACAGCCCTTGTGGTTTCAGTGAAAACTTGTTTTGTCTTGAAATCGGGTCATTTGATAGTTCCAGACTGCAGAAAATATGCTACTAATAAAACAAAAAACCTTAGCTTTGTCTTATTAATCACAAATTATTAACTAGAGAATTGTGACTGTGTAAATCAAGTCAATATATACAGTACATCATAATGAATTGTCCAGGACTTATTTCTATGGAGCATTTAGAAAGTTATTAACGAAAAAGATTTAACACTTCATTTGGACTCATTACAATAATAATAAAAAAGACTTGATGCTTCACTTCAGAGACTTGAGAACATCTGATTTCACAAGTCCAACTTTCAAAATTTGTTTTCCATTCTGATCTGTCATTTTAATATTTTTCGTTTATGAAATTGTGAAAAGGTTTCAGTTCTCTCAGATGTTCGGGTGTAAGGCACTGAAATATGGGATAAACTGAGTCACGACCGGATATAATACTGAACGCAATTATGGTCCAGTTCTGTGTAATACGTGACTGTTGGCAAACCTAGAAAGGTCTAATCTCTCTCTCTCTCTCTCTCTCTCTCCCCCCTTCTCAGATTTGTGGCTTTGTGAACGCTATTAGTCCGGTTGGGAATGATCAACAGAATCTAATGGCTTTCCGCTTCTCTGCATTTAACCCCATCTTGGACCCTTGGATCTTCATCATCTTCCGTAAGGCGGTCTTCAACCACATCCGGGAATTGTTGCGCTGCTGCTTCCCCAGAGACACAGTAAAGACCGCAGCTCAAAACTCCCTGTCCTTCCCAATGGAGGCCGGAGACGTCAAACACAGCTCCAGCATCCAGAGCAAGATCTACTGCAGCCTCCCTCAGTGAGGCCTCGATGAGAGACAACGCATATGTGACGGTGTGCACTGAGATATATCATGACCATGAGACTTCAAAGCCTGAATGTGTGCACTAGAACCAAATATTAAAGCATTGACAGCAGAGGACGTGTCAAAATTGATGACGTTCATGGCAACAGAGAGGAAATGTTCTGTAAATATGCGACATAACACCCATCATTAACAGGCTCCTCCGAGCGTGTAAACCACAGTTGAGTGAACAACAACATGGAAGATGCTGAACAGTACGTGAAGGCACAAACAATGTCCATTTGGAGAGCTGGCGCTTACCACAAACATGTAGAAAATAGACACGTGTGCTTCCAATATTCACCCACCATAGGACATCATGTACATCAAGAGTCATATAGGGGTGGAAAACAATTCGCATACCACTTTCCTTTGAAAAATCGACACTTTTTGAAACTCTCTTCACACGGAAATTGCAGTGTTGAAGATGTATGGTGTGAAAAAACGTGTGGTAGAATGATGCAGCAAGCCGTTTAGCGGCAGACAACCAAACAAACTAAAAAAGCTTGTCTCATGAAATATTAATGCGCTTTGTACAGTCAGTTTTCAGAATCTGAGGAAAGCGGTTAGCGCATTAAACAGTAAAGTCATGAAAAATATTTCCACAGAAGTTATTAAAACACATTAATTATTATTAATTTATTTTTATTCAGATAAGCTCATTAGCCTATGGTTTAAAAATGTACAGTTAAAAAAAAAAAAAAAATGCAGGATTTCTTAACCAAGGGTAACATAACCAGGTCAACAATTTCAGGTGAGATAAGTCCAAACTTGTACTAGTTAAAATTATGGTAACACTTTACAATAAGGTTCATTAGTTAATGTATTAACTAACATGAACAATACGTTACTGTATTTGTTCATCTTTGTTAACGTTAGTTAATAAAAATCCAGCGGTTCATGTTAGTTCATAACGCATCAACTAATGTTCACAAATACAGCTGTTGATTTTAATAATGTATTAGGAAATGTTGAAATTAACATTAACAAAGATTAATAAAATGCTGTAGAAGTGCAGTTCATGTGAATTAGTGTAGTAAAGCGTTACCAAAATTATAATACCTAAATTGATGTGTTGTTGAAGTGTGCATTTTTGTGAAAAAATTCAAAATTACATAATCACTTTCATGGCGGTACTTAAGAATGGCTAATTTAATTTGACTGTAATAATTTAATGTAAATAACAACTACAAAAAAGGCGTTTTAAGCTGTGTCCCATCCAAGTTTGATATGATAGTTTCCGGGAACAATCAGAAGATATCTGGTGTTTAATGAATAGTTGTGTCGTACAGGAGTTTGGACCAATAAGACTGCACTGTGTACAGAGCTACACAGCTGCCAAAAACAAAACCAAGCGAAACAAAGTTTTAGAGTGAAGAGATTTTATCTTTTTAGCACATCGTCTGGTTAGTACATGGTGCCAAACGAAAAGTTTCTGTATAGTATAAATACATTTGAACGTATAGTATGTTTACAGTCCAGCTGATGTAGAAAGTTGAAACTATCCTACCACAATGCATGTCTGCTTTATACCTGCTCTCCAAGCCACTAATATCACCTTAAAGGTTTCATTCAAAAACGGATGTGTCTTTAAAATACATTTGCTTTTACCATATGTAATGGTTGCTGTAAAGAAACATTTATAGACTGTTTTTAGTTATCTGCAGTGAAAAACTTGATATTGGTCAAGACAACTGTTACAAAACATGGACAGCAAAAAAACTCTCATTATATGCTTTACTGGGGTCATTCTCAGGAAATATTGCCAGAAAATATAATATTAAAATTGAAGAGGTTTTTGCGGAACTTTTCCACTTCAACAGACATTGGGGGACGTTCTCCTCACAAATTCAGATTAGTAGTTAACAAATAGTTTTTAAATTCTTACCCCTGATACTAAAATACCAAGTACTAGTTATTTATCTTTACTAACTCTTAGCCCAACCATAAAGTGCAACTTTATTTCAACCCTGTTACAGTAATTGTGGAATTTATTTATAATTTCAATAAATTATAATATAATATATTCTGGTAGTAACTCTTAGTTTTGTTGTGGCTTTAAATAAATCATACATTACACTGAGAGAGAAAAAGAGTAACCCATGATTATTATTTTGTTTCAGCCCTGTTACAAAAAAAAAGAGTAACCCATGATTATCATTTTGTTTCAGCCCTGTTACAAAAAAAAGAGTAACCCATGATTATTATTTTGTTTCAGCCCTGTTACAAAAAAAAAGAGTAACCCATGATTATCATTTTGTTTCAGCCCTGTTACAAAAAAAAGAGTAACCCATGATTATTATTTTGTTTCAGCCCTGTTACAAAAAAAAAGAGTAACCCATGATTATTATTTTGTTTCAGCCCTGTTACAAAAAAAAAGAGTAACCCATGATTATCATTTTGTTTCAGCCCTGTTACAAAAAACAATAACCCATGATTATCATTTTGTTTCAGCCCTGTTACAAAAAAAACAATAACCCATGATTATCATTTTGTTTCAGCCCTGTTACAAAAAAAAACAATAACCCATGATTATCATTTTGTTTCAGCCCTATTACAAAAAACAATAACCCATGATTATCATTTTGTTTCAGCCCTGTTACAAAAAAAACAATAACCCATGATTATCATTTTGTTTCAGCCCTATTACAAAAAACAATAACCCATGATTATCTTTTTGTTTCAGCCCTGTTACAAAAAAAACAATAACCCATGATTATTATTTTGTTTCAGCCCTGTTACAAAAAACAATAACCCATGATTATTATTTTGTTTCAGCCCTGTTACAAAAAACAATAACCCATGATTATCATTTTGTTTCAGCCCTGTTACAAAAAACAATAACCCATGATTATCATTTTGTTTCAGCCCTGTTACAAAAAACAATAACCCATGATTATCATTTTGTTTCAGTCCTGTTACAAAAAACAATAACCCATGATTATCATTTTTTTTCAGTCCTGTTACAAAAAACAATAACCCATGATTATTATTTTGTTTCAGCCCTGTTACAAAAAAAACAATAACCAATGATTATCATTTTGTTTCAGCCCTGTTACAAAAAACAATAACCCATGATTATTATTTTGTTTCAGTCCTGTTGCACTGACACTGTTTCAGGGTTAAAGTACAAAAATGTGAAATAACAGCTTTAGCTTAGCTAGCAAATATCACTGGGCAACACAATATTATTTGCAATGCTTTATGCAAATGGCAATGTTTTTTTCTGAAAATAAGAGTTGAACTATTTAAAAGAATAAATTGCACAGTGTAACAGGGTTGAACAAAGTCCTGGGGCCTCATTTATAAATCGTGCGAATGCACAGATTTGATCTTAGAGCGTGTGTGTGCTTAAATCCACGCCAATGCTCATATTTATAAAAACATTCTTTGACATGGAAAGCGGCCATGGGTCTGAGCAGACGTGCACACTTTTCCTTGTCAGATTACTGCAGGTTTTTGGAAATCTCAGCTATTCTTGCAGCTCGCCATTCTGAATGAAACCATTCAGCTGCCCGCAAGTTCAAGATCATTTGCAAATTCAAACATTCAAATTAGCTGAATTCAAAGCCCTTCAAAATAGAATTGTTTTATTATAAACGTGTGTATACCTGACATTAGGGATTTTACTCTACTTACTTTTAAATTCTGTACTAAAGTCTTCTTTTTTAACCTTGGTTCAGGCAAAACTTTATCCTGTGAATGTGATTCAGGGCATTTATATATTTCGTTAATAGAATTCACAGTAAAGCTAATGAACAAGCCAATTCTTTGAGGTGCCATTCTGGACAATTGTGATTTATTGCATAACAGACTAAATAGGTAAATCTAACAAATAATGTGAATTAATTTAGTATCCCCATATGCATTTATCACACGTGTTTTTTTTCCTGAGAATGACCCTCTAACAGTCTGTAGAATGTTCTGGAGGATCAGGAAGTTTAATTAACTAAACAAACTAAGCCTGTATAGTGCCAATGTAAATTCACGTCCATACTATGTTCTCTATAAGTGTGCAGGGTCTGCATGCATGATGTGAATCTGATGCCCTGTCGTGATGTAATATTGTGTATTTATGTGTTTGTTGTTGTTGTTGCAGCACAGTGTTGTACAGTTGACACTGCTTCATGCACATTGGCTTTGTTCATGCAGTGTTGACTCAAGCTAGAAAGTGTGGACGCATAGTAAAGAACACAACACCCTGTCCAAACAAACATGTGTCATTGTCTGTTTCTTCAAGCTGTCATTGGGATAATCAATATAACATTAAACAAACAAAAAAACGGATTGGAGCACATTTGAGATTTATAAAGGCATTATTTATGACTTCCAATACAAGTACTTCTTTGGTTTCATATGAAAAGAATACTAAAAAAACACTAAAATATCCTAATAAAACTTGATCTTAAATTATTGGCCTAAAATTTGACAAATTACAAGGCAAATATGTGAGTTTTTAATAAAAGAAAATAGATTCAGGAAGAAATGATAACATAATCATAAAGTTCAGATCAAACTATTTCCATTCATATACTTTCATTCAGTCATTGAAACTACTTTTAACATATTTCAGGCAATTTAAAGTTGACATTAAAAGACCAACACTACCATACTGTGACACATTTTAAGTGAAATGGCTTATCAAACAATAAAAAAACATGTGCTGACTTAATATAAATCGTTTTTTGGTTGGACTATGAAAAGTGGGCGTTGACAAGCAGAATTGGTTTAACGGTGGCCTCACAAATGACATAAGGTGTGAAGGCAAAAGATTTCCACACCAGGTTTAACTTTCTCAACAGGTTTAAGTTGGTCATTCACTCAGTGCTTCATTATTGACAATAGACAATGGACCATTTCGATGAAAATTTGCTAATGTGACCACATCTATAGATGTCAAGTGAGTCATATCACAGGAAGACCAACATATGCCATTGTGACTAATCATGAAATATATGCACAGATGAATAGTTCACAATAAGACCAGTAACAAGCATTGAGAAAATAAGTGTCACTTTTGATTTCATGCCGACTTCAACGTTAACCTTTTCTCAACTCTCCCTACTGATGATAAACGTATAAATATAATGATTGAACGAGCATCTGAGGCATTTTGGCATTGTTAATGAGAGCAAATGTATGTTTGCTCTGTGCAATTGGTTATTATAATGCCGCAATGCTTCAGTGGGTGTATAAAGTGTGACAGATACGGGCTGCTGTCCTGCATTTGCAGTCCTTCTCTGTAATGAATGACAGCCTGTCGTTAACGCTCATTACCTTGAAGAAGCAGCTCGGGTGTCATTAAGCGTTTACAATCAACTAACAATTAATTAATTAAAGTTAATGGAAATTAAGCTCAGAAATACAGCGCTATGTAATCATGAACTGAACTTTCAGGCAAACCGAGCAACGTTACACATGAAAGATTCAGATATGCGAGTATTGGCAGCAGAAAACAAATCTTTAATGACAGACTAATTATAGGAAGTGTGCGGCTTGGAATACTGGAATTAAGGCGTGTGGTAATTGCCGTTTTAGTAGGGAGCATGATTTATTGAGCTTTGTGAAAGATGTGTTTCAAGCTCGAAAGCGGTTGTATTAAATCACACTGGCACACATTTGGCATTATTGTCACTTGGTAAACCCTTACAACCTCTAGAAACAAAATTATACACAATTATAAACCTCTAGCCAACTAACTCCCGCTATAATCAATTAAGATGTTCAGAATTCATGATGAACAAATGTTCTGCCATTTTGAGAGGATTCTGAATAAATTAAACATCTGATTAGCCATCGAGTTCACACTGATTGGCTACAAAGCTCAACACTGCAAAAACATGTTGTAAATAGAAACCTTTGATGCAAGAGGAGCATTTTACAGCAACTGGTTACCAGCTGGTACCATTACTGCGGAATGGCAGGTCACATTAAATGATCAGATAAATCTTTGGGGGGGACAAAGAAAATAAAATAGAGATTCGTGTGGAGAAGGATTGCCGTTTAAAAGGGAATAAAGTTAATAAAAGACTAGAATTCAATATATAAATACTATGAAGACAAACATTTTGCACTGGTGAATGATGCACAATACCAGGAACATTCAAATAAGGTTAATTTTTGAAACCATGCTGACAACCTATGGCTATTTCTCTATGTGCACAAACCTGACTGCCTGACTTAAAATTAAAAAAAAAAAAATATATATATATATATATATATTAGACAATATTCAATATATCTTGTATTGGAGGCCCCCTTGGTTGATATCGTGGGGCCCCTCTAAGGCCGGGGGCGCCTAAATGTCACCACTTTTTCGTCCCACCAGCGACGGCCTTTGTTCATGGTTCTTTGTTGATGCTTTTGGGAATTGCAGCCCAGGATTGAAATACAACTGCAAGCTTCCTTCAAAGTATAAAAAAAAATCATGCCAGAGTAGTGCGGGAATAGACAAGGAGGGAAAATTGCACAATTCAAGTGAATCATTAACAAAAAGCTCAGGAATATGCAATAAGCAAATAGGACAATGTTTGATTCCTTGTTGATCTGAATTCTTTACTCATATTGTTATGTTTCCTGCTCCTAAATGGCCACATATCCCATATTGCCAAAGCCTTTCATTTCCAAAAATCAAAGAATATTACTTTTCTAATGGTTTTCTAAAAAAAAAAAAACAATGCAATTGTTTCATGATAACAGATTTGACTATTCTATATTAGTTCACTGAGATGAGAGAATACAATTTAATGTAATGTTTTTCTATTATTATTATTATTATTATATAACATTATTTTATTAAATTTATTTAGCACGGTTTTTCAATACAGATGTGAAAACCACTGATCACGATGCTGATATTATGTATCCAAATGAGCTAAACGTTCTTGAAAATTTGTTTCATATTCTTAATCATTTTCGTCATACCAGATTTCATTTTCAATATTGCATCTTGTTTGTCTCATTTTGAATATTTGTGAACCACATCCTTTCGCAGTGTTCCATAGAGGAAAGAAAAGATGAGGCCAAAGTCAAATAGCATCCTGTTTTGATTGGAAATGAGATGCTCTTTAACGTCAGACACAAAGCAGATGTTTAGCCTTTATCGAGTCATGAATCAACCGTTAACATTTCAACACCAATGACAGCAGATGGTATTTACAGTCGTATTTGTGTACAGTATTTGAAATCTATAAAAGGTCGACTCATTCTTTCCAATAGTACATGATCGGTCCAGGTCAAATGACATGTCTTGGTTTGCTTTGTTTGAGTATTCTGAAAAGAGAAGTGCGGAATGGGAGCATCAGTGAGCGTTCATTTATATTATAAAACAAATTATTTCTACTCCAAATCCTGATTGGATGAGCCAAGTTAAACTCCTAGAGGATGACCTCTTTGAGTGCCCCGATGTTTGATGGTGAGTGTTGCTTAACATGTCTCTGCAAATAGTGTTAAGGTTGGTGAATACCTGACCACTGCAGGTTCATCAGGACCTGGACAGGCTGCTATAGCCAAACCTTTGGTCACTCGTGCCAATGCCAAATGTCGGTTTCTTTGGTGCTGACAGTGCAAATCTTTGGCTGTGGACAATATGAAACGTATTGTTCTCTGATGAGTCCGCCTTCACTGTCTTTCCCACATTTGTGGGATTTACGGTGTGGAGAAGCCCCAAAGACACCCTAACACCCTACACTGTAAAAAATCCAACTTGCAAAAAGTTGTAATAACTATCATCTATTAGTTAACTGGACAATAAAACAAAAAAAAGTTGACTTAACAAGTGGAAATAAGTTGGTTCAAAAATTGTCTGATCAACTTAATTTGAATTGTTGACTGGACATACACATGCAAGTTTACAAGCACACTTGTTGGTTTGGTAAACCCAACTTGAAAAAGGTTCAAATTACTGGTTTTGTTGTGTTGGCTCAGCTATCTATGTAAAAGTCAGTTTAACTATGTTTAATACATTTATTCAACCTAAACCAAGTTTCTTTCCATAAACTTAAAAAGTTTAGTTTTGTGAACAAGGTTTTGCAAGTTCTAAAAAATCCTAAAAAACTTCTGCCAACTTATTATTTAAGTTAAGTTAGAAACTGCCCTCCCACTAGCAAATACTAATTTTGGAAAATAAAATGCAAACATTTGTTCAAATGTTTTTTTTTGTTTTTTTTTTTAACTCACCATTGGTGGATGGTGTTTCCTTTGCTTGGGCACTTCATTTATATTATTATATTGTATTGAAATCACAGTTCATATATTTGTATGCAACTGAATTTCACAATCCATATATATATAATTATATATATGAATAACATGACCATCTTAATTTATGCCAGTTAATGATCATTTAAAAGTTAACGGTAGCACTTATAAACACACAAACAGTTGGAAACTTAAGTGGGTTGATTATCAATCATCAATTTGTGACAATATTATGTAATTGACTATACTTGAGTCACACAGACTTCAACATTCAGAATGCTAAACACAACGATGGTAACAATTAAATTACAGTGTACCAATTTCCAATAGTATTTTTTCGTTCACTCAACTTCAGACATTGAGTTCTACAGACCAAAAAAGTTGAATTGGCTCAACTTAAAAAGACAGCAGTTGCACCTCTCCGCAAAACTAACAATCTTAATTTAACCCAATTAAATATTTTTTGTATGACTGACAACTTAATTTCAGTCAGTATAACTGTTTTTTACAAAAGTTGAGTAAACTCAAAAAAGCTATGCAGCGAGTTGCCTTGAGATTTTAAGTTAAGTCAACTTTTTATTTTTTACAGTGTACTGTTGGTGCCCAGAATGAAACACGGGGGTGGATAAGTGATGGTTTGGGCATTTCCTACTGTGCTTGATAGTACCAACCGCCAAGGACTACAGAACTATTCTGGAGGACCATGAAGGGTGTGTCGTATCAAGATAATACACACACAGAAAGACTTGTGTGACAGAATGGTTTGATGAACATGAAAGTGAAGTTCATCTCCCATGGCCTGCACAGGCATGAGATCTAAATATTTGAGACATTTTGGAGGAGCAAGTCAGAAAATGTTTTCCTCCACCAGCATCACATGGTGACATGGCCACTGTTCTGGAAGAGGATTGGCTCTGGCCACTGTGCAGGATTGACTAATAAATTATTTTGGTCTTAAACCGGGTATTTTAAGGGTGCGTTCACACCTGTCATGTTTGGTTCGATTAAAACGAACCCTGGTGCGATTGCTCAGTTAATGCGGTTCGTTTGAGCATATATGAACGCTGCCATCCGAACCCTGGTGTGCACCAAACAAGCGGACCGAGACCACTAAAAAGATGGGTCTCGGTCCGCTTCCAAACGAACTCTGGTGCGGTTCGATTGATATATGAACGCAACACGGACCAAAAACATGCAAACAAACCAAAAAGAGGACATGATGTCACAAGATGTGACGCTACAAGTCAGCTGATTTGACGATGCGGAAAGATCGGTGTATCCAAAATGAGTCGAGGGCAAACGTGGAGCAACGAGGAGGTGAAGTTCCTCATCAATATTTGTTTCTGCATACAACAGAGGAAATCCTGGTACCCTTTCGAACATTTTATGAGCTCTTCGTGAGTTCTCAGCTGGTAAAAATAACACCATATGTACACGCATAAAATGATGGCATTTAATCCAGCACCCAGCATTGTTTTGAATGTCCGTCGCGAAATATACGTCATAAAATCTGACCAATCAGGTTGTGACCGTATCCCTTTGCCTTTGGTAACTTAAGGTTCGTTGTTAAAAATGCAAGTGTGAACGCTAAGTGGACCAGGACTATATGTTTTGTTTTTGTTTTTTGATCCAAACGAACCAAACCAACCGAAAGTGTGAACGCACCCTTAGTTTCATCCCTTATTTTTGCACCATTTTCATTTCATCCAAATCATCTTTCATCGAGCTGCTGTGTTTTCGGCAGATTTTAAAAAAAAAAAACAACGAAAAAACAAACGTCTGACCTTTTTTGTTTCTTTTGGTGAGTAGCCCTTTGACGCACTGTTAATTTTGTGTGAAAAGTGAATGAAGTGATATGAAACTGCAAATTACAGACATTAGCCAATCAGAATCAAGCATTCAATCACAACCAAAAAAGCAATAAAGGCTGAAATACACTGGACAAGCTAGATGAATGACATAAAAAGGGGATAATTTTAGTGTATTCCAGCCTTGTCACTGAGGGATGTGCATTAGCAATTTTACCGCTTTAGTCTGTTTTACCTCACAAAATCATTACAACATCCATTTTAATTAGGTTATTTCTTCATTAGCCAGATATCATGAAATCATGCATGGTAACGTGCCTTGTGTGTCAATAACTTTTAACAAATGAAGGAATGACTAGAAAGACAGTATTCATTTTATATCTGAAATACAGTCAAATGGGTGAGAAAAACACATCTAGAACAATACCACAATACAGCAGGGCTCTTTTTGCGGTTTCGTGGCCCTTTAAAATATGTAGTAAAATTTAAGAAATGGGCTGAGGGTGGAAAATCGCTGTACGTACAAGCACTCGTGTAAATATGAGCATTACATGGCCACCAAAACCTCTCCTCAGTTTATAATATTACTGTACGAAGAAAGAAACCAGACGATTTTCTCCTCCATTTGCCAATGGATCAATAAATAAACGTCAGCTTCAAAGCGGTGTTGACCACACAGCACATTTTCCATAGGTCACAGTGGGATTGCTTTAGATGATATCACAGAGTCATCCCTGCTATTTTTCCATTACACTTAACTAGCTTGCATCAACTTCTATTTTCTTGCTAATGCTGCTCAAGTTTCAGCCATATAAACAGACAGTAATGTATTATCTGTATATTTTATAACAGGATAAATTGTTTAAAAACACGTGTATACCAAAGATAGCAGTATATGAACTGCACGTGCTCCGTAAAATCTGGAAATATACAAATCTCTGAGGTAATGCTTAAAAACACCGTGATTAACTAGACCTACATTTTCACACGCCGAAAGTTTAATGCTCATGGTAAAGTTTTGAACAAACAGTTCCCCCCATGTATAAGCACTTATTGTGATGCTTTAAACAATGCGTGCGCCGTCCTGACTGAGAAATCTTGGACAAAAGGCGGGAAAATGCAGATCTGATAGGTTTCTAAACTCTTCAGAAGTTCTAGAATTTTTAATTAAGAGTTAAGATGGAAGAAAGTTCTCTTTTTCATTCTGACATATGTTAAACTGTAATTTCTTTTATAAATCCTCGAGTAAATATGCTTGTCCACGAGAGTAATGCAAAATACTAAGTAGAGGACAACGGCGCCATCATCTGTCCAGATATATATTTCACTCCCAATCACATCTAGTGCAGCGGTTCTCAACCTTTTGACTCCAACAATTGTCCACAACACTCATACATTTATGGAAATTAAAAATGTAACTAAAATGTTTGTTATTAACACAATTAAATGAGTGTTCCAGAAGTTTTAGCAGCTGAATGTACTTCTGGGTCCAATGAATTAAGTCATGACTCTTCCAGGTGTTCATGATTTACACCTACTGGGTTAAGGTTTTTTCTTTTTTTATATTTTTTACTCAATCTACTCAATATAGTTTGGCTTAACTAGTATTCGTTATAAAATATACCAATGGAGTTTGCCAATATAGCCAATTTTACAATTTGGCTATACATTACTATACACCAATCAGGCATAACATTATGACCACCGACAGGTGAAGTGAATAACGTGGCACCTGGGATATATTAGGCAGCAAGTGGACATTTCGTCCTTGAAGTTGATGTGTTAGAAGCAGGAAGAACGGGCAAGCCTAAGGATTTGAGCGAGTTTGACAAGGGCCAAGTTTTGTTGGTTAGATGACTGGGTCAGAGCATCTCCAAAACTGCAGCTCTTGTGGGGTGATCCCGTTCTGCATTGGTCAGTATTTATCAAAAGTGGTCTAAGGGAGAAACAGCGGTGAACTGGCGACATGGGCGGCCAAGGCCGTGTGATCCAATCCAACAGACGAGCTACTGTAGCTCAAATAGTTAATGCTGGTTCTGATAAAGGTGTCAGAATACAGTTTGTTGCGTATACATAGCTGTAAACCAGTCAGGGTGTCTATGCTGACCCGTCCACCACCGAAAGTGCCAACATTGGGCACGTGAGCTTCAGAACTGGACCACGGAGCATGGAAGAAGGTGATGAATAACATCTTGGTTCCACAGCATGGGTCAGGGCTGATTTGGCAGCAAAAGGGGGTCCAACACAATTAGGAAGGTGGTCATGTTATGCCTGATCCGTGTAGAATCTAAGTATTCCATGATAGTGGTGACCTTGTTCTTCTTCAAAATTCAAATGAACAAAATCCCCCTAATCTAGTGGTTCACACCAAAACTGCTCAAAGCCCCATGTCACATTAAAGATTCAACTGCTTTTGACATGCAGGACTTGTTCTACGCATAAAGCAAGCAGTCACTTCTTAAATTCATGCATTTACAATTAAATATTTTAGACTAGCAAAAGTGCTAAATTTTGAGATGCCCTGAGTAAACTTCTCACATGACAGCAATGCCGCATCACAATTAAGGCGGCAAGTATTGTACATCTTATGCAAAAGGAAATGTGCCCTTATTTAACCCCAGCTTAAACACTAGAGGTTTATCCAGCTAAGAGTTAAACCCAAATATAGGTCAGATTCGGCTGGAGACCTCTCGGGGTGAGTGAGCGGATTAGCTTGGAGCTAATGACAAAACCTGACAAGTCATAGTTACGTATGCCAACATGAACATCAAACTCAGAAGTGTATGCATAAACATATACATTTATTTTTTTTATTGGAAAACACCGATACATATTTCACATATTATCCATACAGATTTCACATGTTGAGTATTCCCCGTCCTGTCGCTCATTTTCTAACCCTGCCAACACGAAACTCTCAAGACAGTCCAGAAAAGAGTAAGATATGCTATGTAAAGTTCTTCCACAGGAGTAATACATTTTGGCTAAAAAAAAAAAAAGAAAAAAAAAACCCAATTATGAGACCAATAACAAGCCCTTCATAGTTACCACAGTCTTACTAGCAACACAATTCAATCCATCGTCTATCCGCCCCTCAAAATAACCCCCGTTCGACACCTTTATCGGTCGTCTTGCAAGCGGAGCGCAAATGAAATTTGGAGCACTTGACAACAAGAGGTGTGACAAACCCACGAGAGCAGGAGACGTATGAGCCGTAGAAGCAGCAGCAGCAGGTTCTTCTGTGGTTGAATGTATAATATAATCTACACCAAAGTGCAAATATATATAGATATTTGTGTATGTGTGTGTATTAATAGACTGATAATATACTTCTTAGTTGACTACAAGATCTCTTGCAAGAAAGTTGAGGCTTACGAGTATTATGGCACATTTCAAGACCATGGATCAAACAAAAGTCACAGACCTAACTAGAAGAACAATAAGCAATGCAAAGTTTACCAGACGTTAATATTGCAGAACAGTACATTTATAAAGCATAACACTGATAGCATTATGATTATCTATGCAACTATATAATTTTTACAGTTATGCTATTTGCGTTACTCTGTCACATTTCCATTCTGCTGTACATACTTTGCATCTCAACGCTCCCACGAAGTTTGAAGTCATCAGAGACAAAACCCACATTAAAAGAAAGGTTTAAACCAGCTGACGATAACCACTGGCAACCAAGTACATACCTTACAGCCCATAAAGACACTCTTCCAAGTCGTACGGCGCCATTAAACCGCAGATTATGAGTATGACGTCGGTTTTGTTACAATATGTACGTCTTCATAAACATCCAGTTTTCTTTCTGTTTGGAGTCTTTAAAAGGAGAAGGCAATACACAAAAGCATGACTTCACCACAGGGGTCACACGCAAAAGTTTTCGCTCAGTTTGTATTAAAGGCAGCACTGTGACCCTGGACTAATTACCACAATGTTTTAGCATTATTATTATAGTTTGTTTAAATTTATTTACTCTTTACTTACTATTTTGGAGCGATGAAAGAACAATCCAAAGGAGATGTTCTCTGCATTTTAAACGCTGCCGTACTAGCCATGGACTTCAACTCGTGTGCGACTAAAGTGACGTTCTGTCCTCAAAATTTTTGTCAGGTCTGGAGACGTTTGCTCCAAAAGGGCTCATGCAGTTATGCTTGGTCCATTCACTTCTGCTGGGACAATTCTGCTAGTGTATTTCACAAATTGCTTCTAAATTTTGTTTTTTTTTGGTAAGAGATCACAGAATTTGACATTCCAATACTCTCTGAAGTAAACTTTAGATTTTTTTTCTTTTTAAAGACAGAGTGATCTTAGTAGGACAAGCAATGTAAGAGAGAAAGAGAGATACAGGATAAGACAATCCTTCACTTTGCAGTCATCATCTGGACAAACTCTGTGAAGAGAGAGAAAAACACATAATAGTAATCCAATTCCTGACACAGACCATTAAAAAAAATCTGTGGATTTTCCTTTCTATTCTGAAAGAATTTAAGAATTAGAATGCTGGTTTTACAAACAGTCAGTTATTTTCTATGCTGCTTTGAAAATTCATTCAAGGACTGTTTTTCTCCCCAGTAACCACTAAAAAATACACACACGACAAATAAAACAAATTATATATAACACACACACTCAAAAGTTTGGGGTCGGTGAGTTGTTTTAAATGTTTCTGAAATAAGTCTCTTCTGCTCACCAAGACACCAAGCATTTATTTGATCAAAAATACAGTAAAAACAATAATATTGTGAAATACTACTAACACTATGTGAATATATTTTAAAATGCAATTTATTCCAGTAATCAAAGCTGAATTTTCAGCATCATTACTCCAGACTTAAGTGTCACATGATCCTTCAGAAATCATTCTAATATGATGATTTGCTGCTCAAAAACATGTATGATTATCAATCTTGAAAATAGTTGTGCTGCTTAACATTTTTCAGGATTCTTTGATGTACATAAAGTTCAAAGGTACTGCATTTCTTTTAAATGATTCAAATGATTGGTCTCTTTCAGTCCTTGCTGAATAAATTGATTAACTTAATTAACCCAAAACCTTTAAATGATAGTGTATATATAATGTACAAAATATATAGGATGAGTTGCGCACCTGAAGTTTAATATATAAGGTTAAGCATTCAAAATAGCATTGGTAATGAGAATGCGAGCCTGTTGTTTGCCTAGCAAACACCACTAATTATCAGGTACAAGTCCTTCCTATTTTTAGGTATATCACCCATGTACTGTCACAGCATTTCATTACACCATCACATTCTAGAACTTGTGTTGAATGTTCAAAGCAGGTGTAAAAATGAATGCAAGTCAAAACACTTTCTCTGGAAGGCCAATTAAAAATGTATTCACTCGACAGTAAACATGAACAACCTCCATCTGAATAAAACGTTTGTATAAAAATGTCGTTCTGGCTATGCAAAACAACTAAAAACTTTCCTTAATGAATAGGAACATGCGCCACAGCTGCTCACCTTCATAGTTGACTTGACCGTCTCCATCGATATCTGCCTCTCGGATCATCTCGTCCACTTCCTCGTCTGTCAACTTCTCGCCCAGATTGGTCATGACGTGACGGAGCTCGGCTGCACTGATGTAGCCGTTTCCATCCTGAGAAGAGAATATTATGCCTCATCACACAACAGGTTCTTTTGTGGTGTACAGTGAATGTTGCTTTTGCTCACCAAGTTAAGGTTACATGTAACTATATTTAACTTAAACTGATGAATTGGACATCTGCAAGTGTTAGAATTTCTGCAGTTTTCAGTAGATTCTGTACTATGTAGTTCCAACACGCCTACAAAAGGCTTTTCAAACCAAGGATGTGTGAGAGTTCTGGCTCTGCACCAGCTGCTCAACTACTGAACACACTAAAGACATTTCCTTTGCCAGCCATAAGCATCAATTTCCCACTGACACCCTCCTAAATCTCTGAATGCATTGGCTGTCACAGCGGATATGAAATGTTGAGGTGGTGAGAGGTGATGACGTGTTCTCAGACATGTACAAATTTGTGGCAATACTTTGATTCCAACTGGTATATTTGTACAGGAACAATTTAGTTAAGGGTCCACTTCTCACGGTTAACTAGTTGCTTATTAGTATGCATATTACTAGGACATCGACTCAATATTGAGTCGACGCTGTTCACGTGAGCAGCACAACGTGCGTTCTGACGTAGAAACCGGAAGTGCTGCACTGTGTTTACTATGTGATCAGCATAGGAGATTGACATGGAAAATGTTGAATAAAGTCATTATTTTTGATTGTTTTTTTGCACACAAACGTATTCTTGTCACTTCATAACAAAGGTTGAACCACTGTAGTCACATGGACTATTTTAACAATGTCTTTACTAACTTTCTGGGCCTCAAATTGGTAATTGTGCTGCAGTCTATCAGAGGCTAGAAAGCTCTTGGACTTCATCAAAAATCTCTTAATTTGTGTTCATAAAATGAACAAAGGTCTTGCGGTTTTGGAATGACATGAGGGTGAGTAATTAATGACAATTTTCATTAATGTCAAGCATCCCAATGGATTAGAATCCACTTTTATGCTGTAAAAAAAAAAGTGATGCTTCCAGGATGTAGCAGCAACATGACAAAGTTAAGAAATGTTTAACTTTATGCAAAGAAGAGTGATGTTCAGGTGCAACAACCAATAGAAAATAAGACAGGGCAGAAAATTTATGGACCGATTTCACGGTTCTATACGATGTCTATAAACACATAAGGATAATAAAATGATGCGTGGAAAATACTGTCGGGAGTATCAGTGAGTCATCGATGGCTCTTGTTGATTATATGATGCAATGAACAGTTTAGCACTGATGTTCATGATCACATTAAAACAGTTTCCTCTGCATAATGTTCACTATCATGGACAAGAAAGCTGATTATTTATCAAATTCAAATGTTTTGGAAGTTGTAGTTTGATATATCATTCATCTGGATAATAATTAGGCGATAGGTCACATGCAGCTGGCAGTCGGACTTAAAGGACCCAATGCATACTTGATGCAGTTCTTAGTTCTTAAACAGACGTTTGAAATAGCTGGGAAACTCCATGCCGTTCTGCTCGCGCTTCTGGGATTAGATGAGTACAGCACTTCAATGTATTTGAGTTTTCACTAGTGTCTGATCTCGACAGACTGAGTCAGGGGTGTCCAAACTCGGTCCTGGAGGGGCACTGACCTGCAGAGTTTAGCTACAAACTTACCTCAGCACACCTGCCTGGTAATTTCTAGCATGCTTAGGAAGACCTTGATTAGCAGGTTTAGGTGTGTTTAATTGATGTTGGAGCTGAACTCTGCAGGACAGTAGCCCTCCAGGAGCAGGATTGGAGACCTCTGGACTGAGTGAACAATTGAACCTGAAAAGATGTCCACGTCAAAAAAGGTGGAGCCTCAGACCACACCCACCTATTACGCCATGGTCATGGACCAATGACAGTGCAAAAGTTTAACAGTCCGTGCAAATTTACAGCCAACCTCTGAAACAAACTCCAAAACGGCTCTATTTGCTCAGATCTTGTTGAAAATTAAATTATACCCATGTGTTCTTCAAACAAATGAGTGAGACATTCATTACTTGTTTTTTTGAATAAGGACACATGAAATGATAAAAATGTGACTTATCTTACACTAAAGGTTTTTAATTTATTTCATTTCATTACTTGATTGTGTGTTCAAGTATCCAACTACAAAATGCCCATCCCTAGTACAAAGCAAGTGGTGAAGCAATCAAGAGAACCCAAAAGCGACTGAAGCCGTTTCAAGCATGCTCTTTTGCCAGCGGCCTGATGCAGCCTGTGCCCACATGGTGAATAATCCAACCCACTGTCTGGAAAACACACCTGCAGAGCACTTACGTAACCCTTCACAAGCTAGCAGCTACACTGTTTCAAAATCAGCTACTCCGTGAATTGCCTGGATGACTAGTTGACTTTGTCTGGTTTCGGATTCACCTGATGCTGTTTATGACATGCTTTTATGCTCAAAAGCAGAGACCTTATAGATTTAGTAAGATTCTTTATGATTACATTTCATGAATTGGTTCAGTGCTTAATCAGGTTTCATGGCAGCTGCTGTAAATGGTGACATTTCCCCACCTTGTCAAAGACTCTGAAAGCTTCTCGAATTTCCTCTTCACTGTCCGTGTCCTTCATTTTCCTCGCCATCATGGTTAGGAACTCTGGGAAGTCTATAGTTCCATTGCCTGTGGACAGATAGTACCGCGTTGTTGCCATTAACCACAAGATTGAATTAAAAAAAAAATCTTCATATCCTCCCACCAGTGCATTTGCTTCAATACCAGCAGTCGGCACTGAAGTAAATCATACCCGACACTATTCACTGAAACTAATGGCAAGATATCACTCACAGTGAATAATACATTTGTCAGTCCCGTATTTGATGCTTTTATACATTTAATTTTTTACGTGTCTCACAGGGCCATCCTCACCAATGCTACACTACCCTCATGAGAAAAACAAAGCTTGATCTAGGACAGGGGTGTCCAATCCTTCTCCTGAAGGACCAACGACCTGCAGAGTTCAGCTCCAAAACACTGGCCTGGAAGTTTCTAGTAATCCAATAGACTTTGTTTAGCTGGTTCAGGTGAGTTCGATTAGGATTGAAGATGAACTCTGCAGGATAGCATCCCTCCAGGAGCAGGATTGGACACATTTGATCTAGAAGGGTACTGTATTGTACATAGATATGGATGAAAAGCATCAGCTAAAGAAGCCATATAACTTTAATGGACTAACATAATGCACTAATCATATGAAACAGAAAGAACAGCGGGACTATGGAATGTTACAAAAGTGTTACCATCAGCATCGACCTCGTTGATCATGTCCTGGAGCTCAGCCTCAGTGGGGTTCTGACCCAATGAGCGCATCACTGTGCCCAACTCTTTGGTGGTAATGGTGCCATCGCCATCTTTGTCGAAGAGTGAGAATGCCTCCTTGAACTCTGTTTTGAATCACATGCATGCGAGTAAGTACAGTTCATGTACACTGCAATGACAAAGGAGCTTTATTTTTGAAGTCTAACCCTCTTTGCACTCTTTGGCAAGTAGGTCATCTTGGCACTCCATGCATAAAGAAAATTTGTATTCTACCAACAGTATACTGCAGAGTGAAAGTAGCATGATCATGCGTCAATCAGAACAAAAGTTTACCACTTATCCTCATAGTTACATCTTACAACTTATGCACAAAGTTAAAGCTTTAAAGCAGCAAATTACACACTATTAAACATTAGAGGAGTGCAGAGTCCATTCTGTGCAACCACTGTAAGGTCAGCATCCCACTAGACCAGTGGTTCGAAGGATAAGATTTTTCTGGTACTTCTGCTGTAATGACAAAGCTGCTTGTTATTCTTTTAATATTTACAGAAACGACACATAACAATATATTAAAATGAGCCTTCATGGCTCTTATCTTTATGACCAGTTAATTTACATGACTTTGCCAGTTGTTTCAGGAGGCCTTTTTATTTTAACTCACACAGCAACTTCTCAGCAATTTCTACCTAACAAAATATTTCAGAACTTGACATAACGTATATCTTACGAAACTCATTACAGAAATTCTCAAGACTTAAGATCTCAGTAATTTCCATGACTTTTTCAGGTCTAGAAATTGCGCTTTTAAAATTCTCTCACATATCCAGGTTTCCCAAGTCCATGAGAACCCTGGTTTAAAATAAAAAGTACATTGCTAAGGGATTGGGAATTAATTGAAATAATAAGTAGCATGTCAGTTTAAAAAGCTTATTTTTTATGTTTTTTTTTTTATATTAAGCCATCTTGCAGCCCCCTAGTGGGTCCAGCCTCCCTGATCAAAAATAACAGCATTGAACGTTTGTTCAGCTGATATCAATTGAAAATGAAACAACAAATATCGGGCAGTGAATTAGTCTGTCAACCCTCTTCCATTCTTAATCAAGAAGCTTGGAGTCGCAAGTGAGACGCTGTCTTAACATGTTCTTCAGGTCAGTTATATAATAATTAGGGCTGCCCACGTCTAAATGTTTCTAGTCGAATAGTAGTCATTCATTTATGCGATTAATCAACTAACTATTGTAATATATACAATACATAGCCTAATCAGCACTCAAATGCAAGCATAAAGCTTGAAGCAGCGCACTGGAAAACGTAATGATTATGAAGACTGAATATTTTAATAATTTATTAATAATCTAGTGTTGCGCTCTCGTCAGCACCTATATGCAAGTTTCATATGGATTACATAATTTAAGGATAGTTGAATCAGTTCTTTTCATGTCAAAAAGACATTTCAAGCTTTCCTTAGATATATTTCTCATGTCTGTAAGGCAAGTATATCCCGAGTTTTGGTTCATTTTTGTTGACGCGCTTACAAACGGGATACGCACCAAATAATAGCGCACATTTATCTAGGTTAACGTGAGCGGACTTGTAAAGTTGCTACTACTTACATGTTTCAAGTGATAAGCCATATTTAAGGTTGACGAATAATAAATGATAGGCGAATGTTTGGATTTCCTGCCGTTAATGATCTGTCCGTCACAGACTGCGTTATTTCGCCACTTCCTGATAAGATTTTTTTCCTGCAACAAACCGATCAATACCAATTTTAGTCAAATAAGCCTCTTCCTGATGACTATTAGGGGGCAGTCCTAATTATAATTAAATCTTATAATAATATAATAATAATTCCATTTATCAGCACAATTTTTCGCAATACAAGGTTCTATAGGCACGCGATGATCTTCTGCTATATGTGCGCACTGATGATGTCATGTGTCATGATGTCATATGCCTTAGTGACAATTTAGAAGCCGACCAGAGTTCACTCACTCACCTGCAATCTGTTCCTCGGTCAGCTGATCTGCCTGCATTCGAAAAAAAGAGAGAAAGACAAAGAGGAAGTCAATCAGCTCAGTGGCACATCACTATCAAGCTCCAGTTTTGCGGCGCTCACACACGCACACCTCTGACTAAATGAGTATAATGAAGGACATGCATAAAAATACTCTTTTAAAAATATCCACGGGAGTTATAATTAGACAGTGCCACTTAGGGGGTCATGAATGCGACACACTTAAAATGATTGCGCTTCTCTCTGACACGGAGTTCATTATTCAATTATTAAAGACGAGAGGATTCATCTGCACACGTGATTCATTCGGCGTGATTCAGCTGTGACTTTTCTGAGAAGTGGCATCAGAAGAACATGCTGCCTTGTATTCAAAGGCGGGTGATTCATAAAGCTTGGAGCTCAAAATGGACAGGGTGTAAAATGATCTATGAGAATAGAGCGGACATCGATCTGACTCATCCACATACGAGGCAATGACTTTAGCTTTAATACATTTGGCTCGCCATTTGTGAGATGAGAAAACAGCTGATATAAATGGTTAGCCCGATAACAGGAGAAGCACACAGGCTCTAATCAAATTTTGTACTGTAAAAGCGGAACCGTCCTGTCTTGTGCTGCCTAACAAGAGGCACTTTTCTGAATGCGTATGAGCTTCCCTATGCAAAACTCAACATGTCGTTGACAAATTGTTAGCGTGAATGACACCTTATCGTTCTCAAAGACACACAGGGGTCAATGATATGATGCTCATGTTTTTGTCCTGATCTATTCATAAAAAAAAAAAAAATTGAAATGCAATTCATATGCAATGACTTGAACACACCTCTTTAATGAGAAGCATGTTTTATTTTTATGTGTTTATTAATCTTGATTTCTCAACTTGTGTGCTAATAGAGTCAAATGAATGCGGGCCGTGCACATGCAAGACTAATGGCCAAGGTCAGGACTTTCGAAAAATAATACACAACATTTTGGTTTGTTTTTCACCAAACCCTATTGAAAGACATGTCTTGCATGGGACCATGTGATACTTCTGCATCTTTTTTTAAAAGTTTGATGCTGGTCATTATTTATTGTCAAGATATGGATATCATGGGTCTAAAATGACCCGACTGAGTTTTTATTTTCTATATCTTTGCAAGAATTTAATTCCATCATTCAGTATTCCTCAACAAACTTGTTTTTGATCATCACAAATCCTTATTTTCATTTTTGGATCACTACACTTCTAATGCACAACATGGGTCTAAAATGACCAGTCATGGCTGAGTAATTCTTGGCTGAAATCTTTGAAAGAAATGTATTTTATTATTTATTATTCCATTATGAAATATCTAGTTTTGGATTTCCACAATTCATTGTTCATTTTTTTCCTTCTTTCCTTTCTTAAATTGGCCGCTTGAACAGACAATTTCACACAAAACTGTCAAAATGCCCATCTTGGCAAGTATTCTAGTAAACATTGTCGGTTTTGTCTTAAGTGAATGTAAACAGTTAACGCATTATATTATGTTACACAATATTTATGTAGAATTTGCATTGTTTTTGTATTCCATGTAAAGTCAGGAGAGTAAAACAAAAAAATTTACAAGCCAATGGCAACTCAAGCTTCAGTGTGTCCGTAGAGGGTTGCCATATGAAACCAAAATAAACACGGAGTACAGAACCGGACACGTGAATTTAACTATAGATGGAAAGGAATGGCGGCCCTCGATTCAGATTGTTGCTGTGCCCAAAAGCTGGGAAAAAAACAAAAAAAAAAGCATACGGTGATAGGAAGGCAACAAGGCTCATCTGAATCCAATGCGCGTTTCATATCCTGTCTACTGAGGAGCCTTCATCTAATCGATTTTTGAAGACAGCACAGATATATCCTTCACTGTCTTTGATATCCCACAATCCTATGAGTTCAATTCCGTGATAGATGAGCTAAAATATAAATACGGCCTCTGAAGGTTGCGGTTGATGTTTAGTTTAGCTTTTGAATGGTTAAATGCCTGGTTTGGATGCAGGTGGGCTGTCATCTCTGTTGCTGCCGGCTAACATATTCTGTGCGCGGCTCCTCAGGCCTGTTACCGCATTTCAATGACTGCAGCAATTACTGTGGATTAAGTGGAGCATGAGAGGACAAATGTTTGTCACGTAAGAGGTGTCCTTTCTGAGCGTGTCTCTGCTAGGGTTTTGGGGGGGGGGGGGAATAGATTTTTCAATTAACCATTTTTTAAAATGTGGCTGATTAATTCGATATTGATTCTCAAAAGCCACAAATCGATTTTTTTTGTATTTATTTCCGCAAACATTGAACATAATGGGCCCTATTTTAACGATCCAAGTGCGTGTCCGAATCCTCTTTTGGTAGTTTCATGACAGAAAAAATGGTCCAATAGCCATTTAATGAGTCATGGGTGTGTTTTTGGGGATAACGTGAAATAAACCAATCAGAGCGTCATCTCATATTTTCTTTAAAAGCTGTTTAAAAAAAAAAAAGCCAATTACAAGAATACATGGGTCAAAAACAACAAAAACAAAAGCTAGACTATTCATTTGTTACTTTTAATGTGGTGAGGCCAGTGAAAACAACATCGGAATCTAATCGAGACATCTGTATTGATCCCCAGCCCTTGTGTCTGCACCGGATTTGGGGCCCCAACCAATTTCAGGAATGGATCCCCAACACACCAACTGCGCACGAGGTATTTTACCTTTGTAACCCTTATTTTGTCTCTTTCTCAGAGCACTCAACCATTTTACTACAATTGTAAGTTAACGGTATGCCAAATCTTACTGTAACTTAATCTGTAAATCTTGTATTTTCTCAATGTGAAAAAAATGAAAAAAACTAATTTACAAATTTCAAAAAAAATAAAATAAATTTACAAATGAACCATTAACGCCAAGGATTAGCCTATTTGTACTAGTCCAGTCGCCCCAGTGGTTAAAATGTTTTCTTGCCCTGCCAAAATTTTCACTGGCACTAAATATGTTAAAGAAAACAGTTATTGTTTGTGTCGTGTTTGACCCATGTAACCTTAATAAATAAGGTTATGACACCAAATTTTAGATAACAGTGAAATTTCTCAATACTTGACTGCAATTTTGATACCACAGCAAAACCTATGAGCCTAACTAATTTAAATCTCAAATATTACTACAGACACATAAACAGCCAGCAATAAAATAAGAACTAATGATTGCAATAGCATAAATAATTACAATAGCACAAGCATACAAATTATTATTTATTTATTTGTCCTTTGTTGTTAAAAACATTAAAAACACAGACTGCAGCAGGAATATTAGACTGCGGTCATTTTAAGAGCTAATGCCAGGATCGAATATAGCTTTCTTTCGGCTGTTTACATTCACTTAAGCTATAACCGACTATGTTTACTAGGATATTCAGCAAGAAAGGCATTTTAACAATTTCGTGTGAATTTGTGAAAGACTTTTTTTGTGCACGAGTAGCAAATCGAGTTCTTTTCCAGGTCTTGTCCTTGAATTTTTAAACTGGCAAGGCTTAAAAACACATGCAAATGATAAACTTTCGTTACGATGCAGCACTAGACCGATTGGGTCAGTAACATGTCTGTAAACTGTCCCGAGCGTCGTTCATGTTGGCCGGGCCACCGGGCAGTCCTTATTGGTGAGCCCCATAACAACAAACCTAAACCTCCCTTTCCTAGACTCAGCCTCAGATGTCACACCCATGGACCGTTGACTGAACATCTGATGCATAAGGCACAGAAAATTGGAAACACTTCAAGAGTGTTGAAGTCGACATCTAATTGAATTCTACAGGATGTCCAGGATATGAACCACACAAATGCAAATAGCACACATGCAGTGTTAAAGGGGACCTATAATGCCCCTTTTACAAGATGTAATATAAGTCTCTGGTGTCCCCAGAAAGTGTCTGAAGTTTCAGTTCAAAATACCCCACAGATCTTTTATTATAGCATGTCAAATTTGCCCCTATTCGGGTGTGAGCAAAAACATGCCGTTTTGGGGTGTCCCTTTAAATGCAAAATGCGCTGCTGCTCCCGGCCCCCTTTCCAGAAGAGAGCGGAGCTTTAACAGCTCGTGCTTCAGTTGCTCAACAACAAAGCTGGAGAATTTCACGCACCCAAAATGGCAATTGTCAGTAACGTGTTCATGCATCTGAGTGGTTAGTGGATAAATTTATGTAGTTGCTGTGGAGTTTGACTAGCATGTGCAGACATGTGCCGTAATTTTTTGTGCAAATCCAGCATTGAATTGACCCTCATTTGTGAAGCAGTCCGGCGTAAAATGACGGCAGTGGTAACAACACTCAACCACAACAACTCTTCTCTTAATCAGCCCAACATGGCCTAGCCCACTTTGTTGTGTGTTCAAGAGGGCAGGGTTTATGTAAATTTTGGGGTTTGTGATGTCACCAACCCAGGAAGAGGCTCGGTGTAGTCAATTTCAGGGTGCAACAATTTTTCTGAGCCTTTTTATTATATATAATAATATATAAAGGCTCAGAAAAATTGGAGATATATATATATATATATATATAAAAATAAGGGTTTCCTCATTCGTGGACTAATGTTAAAAATGAAAATTGTTTCATTAATTCCTCACCCTCATGTCGTTCTACACCCGTAAGACCTTCGTTCATCTTCAGAACACAAATTAAGATATTTTTGATGAAATCCGATGGCTCAGTGAGGCCTCTACTGCCAGCAAGACAATTAACACTTTCAGTGCCTAAAAAGCTACTAAAAAAATACTTAAAACAGTTCATGTGAGTACAGTGGTTCAATCTTAATATTATAAAGTGACAACTCTTTGTGCGCGAACCACCAATTCAAAACGAAAGATTCGTAAAGCTTCGAAGCAGTGTTTTGAAATCATCAATCACTGGATAGTTGAAAAGTCGTTATTTTGTTTTTTTTGCCGAACAGATTAAACGTCTTGCTGGCAATAGAGGCCTCACTGAGCCATCTGATTTCATCAAAAATATCTTAATTTGTGTTCTGAAGATGAACGAAGGTCACGTAGAAAGAGTGCGTGTCGGGTGTAGAACGACATGAGGGCGAGTAACTAATAATTTTCATTTTTTGGTGAACCAGCCCTTTAAATCTTGATGGTATCCTATATGCAAAAGAAGTAAAATGAATGTGTTATATATTATTAATATAGGCTTCTGGGTATGTGTTTGGGACCCTGATTCCCCGAGGCCCGAAGTGGCTGCTTACCTCGCTTATTGGTTAAGTCCGCCATTGGTCTGCACTGCAGATTCAGTGTCAGCGTGTTGCTGCACCAGCTATGATTTGGTTCAATGCAGGGGGAAAGGGGGGAGGGGGACAACAAGGATCCTTCACTGCAGTTCAGCCTGCTGCAATATGCAACTTCACTGCCCACTCCATTCATATTTATGCCTTACACAGCTATATGATCATCTGGGGCTGCGAGATGGTGACCTGCAGATTTTTTTTTTTTACCAAACAGTGCGCAACAGCTACACTACATGTTGCAACTTCGGCCCATGCAAATGCAACAGACAAACAGCCTCGGACGTTTGCGAACTTTGTGCACGAGCATGCAATACAAATATATGGAGGCAAAGCAAGCGATTCTTCCAGAAATGAGGAACTTGAGCGCATGCTTTGCTGATGGTTATTTTTACACCACCACGCCCACACTTAATCTTCTGTTAAAGGCAATGAGCTCAGCTCATGTAAAATTAGCAGCCAGTCACTGTTCACACGCGGAGATGAGCAGAAGCACTGCGTGAAGTGTGCACGCATGATGCTTTACATACTAAACTCGCACTAGTAACGCATCTAACAGACACTCAACAGCTGTCAACGCTGTGCATTTCATTTCACATATGTATTTGCAACAACCATAGTCTAATGTGACCAAAAAAAGCAAGTTTGCATCAAAGAATTCGCAAGAAACCAAATACAGATATCGGTGCGCATGTGATTGACAGACTTCAGCTGGCGCGAGAGCTGAAGCGGGAGCGCGCGCTAAACTGCAACGGAACTAATTTATTCATTTATGCCTTTCAATTTTTTTTTTTTTTTTAGACCAATTCATATCGATTGGTGTACGATTTTCCTTATAATATCGATAACACATGTTGATGTGTATCTGTTGGATAGCGCTAACTGGCTAATTAGCAGTTTGTGTAAATAAAAACATTGCTGTATTGCGCTACGTTTTAACTTTCAGTAAAGCCAAAAAAACACTCTTACTACGTTTTACGTCGGTAATACGAAGATAAATTATTAGTACGACCATTATTAGCTGTCAAACTGTCTGACGGGATGCTAAAGTGGCTAAACCGTTAGCTATGAAGAAAAGACGATATAAACGTCAGACTGTACTCACCATCGTTATGCAATGCCCGTCCGATAAATGTGTGGAAAATCAACTGCAGAGAGCTGATTGTGTTTTATCTGTCGTCGTATAAACTCAGGATCTGTTCCTATGTGCGTGTGTGTGTGTGAGTGAGTGAGTGAGTGAATGACTGACCAACCGACAGCAGATTGAGGTGTAGTAATGCGCCGTCGCTGCGCTCTGGTTTCATTCACACTGTATCCCTCCGCGCTAACTCATCTTATTACCTCAGGCTGTGAGGGAGCGAGGATGCCACCCACAGTCACAGCTACATTCTCATCCTGTGGTTTATCTTTCGCTTTGGTGTATTGTATTGTAATGAAATGAATCGTAGTATGATGAAAAGTCGAAATTATGACTTAAGCCATAGGTCTAATTATGACATAATTAAAAAGTTCAATTTATGACAGGGTTGTAGCCTACTAAATCGAAATTATGACTTTAAAACGTCGTAATTATAACATACAAAGCCGAAAATGTGACTAAAATGTTATCTCCAGTTACTTTCTGGCCAGACGGAAATAGCTGTGGTGGTGCCGCGCTGTCTGAGTAGTTGAAAAAGTTATTAGCCTAATTTGCGACTGTTAAAAAGTATGTTTATGCGTGTATATGAATGTAATCTGGACATTGGTCATGTTGTCAACTCCTTTCCTGTGGCCTCATGGGATACTAAAGTGTTCAATGAATGAGCACTTCAGAATCTCTCTAAAAGTAGTACGTCATCCGGGTAGTTTTTGCCTACTGTTTTTATGAATACTGTGAGTTCAGTCATACTGTTTTTCGCCTGAGTATGCATATTCAGATGCAGACAGTTTCTTTAAGTCCTACACTTATTTTAATTGTATTATGGACTATAACTTTAAATACATGTTATATATCTGGCCAGGAATTTTTCTCATATAGTTAGCCTAATTATCTGCAAGATTAAAAATAAGAAGCTTTTTTTCTGAACCAACATGCAAATAATAATAGTGGTAGTCAAGGTTTTAACTTGTTATGAAAAGAACATGTTAAAACTAGAACCAACAATGAATGAACTGATGAAAAAGACGGATATATATAAACTACGAATACCGAGGAACTAAACAGGTGAATATGATACACAACTACAGGAAGTGAGAATTTAACCACAACGGAATACAAAATACAAATTTAGAGTGAATGGAAACTTAAAATAAGGGAAGAACACGTGACAGAAAACAAATGACTACTTATTTAATTTGTTGATTCATTCGTTTTTCATTAATTTGATGAATTTAATATCAATTTGGAATCACTTTACAATAAAGGTCAATGTTAGTTAATGCATTGCCATTAAATCTTTGTTAATGTTTAATTCATTTCTAGAGCACATTTAGTAGTTGACCAAAGTGCTGTGTCATAAAACAATCATCAATAAAAGGGTAATATACAAAGTATTTTACATTGCAAATCAGAAAGAAAATAAAACAATACAAAACAAAGGGAATGGCCACAGCTCTCAGACTGAATTAAATGCCAAAGGATAAAAATATGTTTTTAGACTAGATTTAAAAGCAGACAGAGTTGGGGCTATTCTCACAGACAGATGTAATGAATTCCAGAGTTTAGGGGCAGCTACTGCAAAGACATGATCTCCCCTGTGCTTCAGTCTTACTCTAGAGACCTTGATGGGACTTGCAGTTGTATAAGGTCAGAAATGTATGTTGGGGCTAGGCCATTTAAGGATTTATAAGCATTAAAATTCAATCCCAAAACGGACCGGAAGCCAATGTAGGGAAGCCAATAAGGGGGAAATATGTTCCCGGTTACGCATTCGTGTTAAAAGTCGAGCTGCAGTATTCTGCACTAACTGCAAGCGTGACAGAGAGGCCAGGTTGACACCAACATAGAGGGCATTACAGTGCTCTAAATGAGATGAAATAAAAACAGGTATAAGCCTTTCAAAATCATTAAATGACATTAAAGCGTCGATAAAAGAGTAAAAGAGTTTATCTGTTTGTCACATTTAAAACTCATATACATTATTACTCCCAGATTTTTAACAGTGGATTTAACATAGGGAAGCAAAGAGCCTAAATCAATGTCAGAGGCCTTATTAGTACAGTTTGGACCAAATATCACGATTTCAGTTTTGCTCTCATTAAAATGTAAAACATTTAGGACCATCTAATCTTTAATGCCTTTGAGGGAGTCAAACAGAAGTTTTAAAGAACAGGCATCTTTCCATTTCAGTGGCAGATGAATTTGTGTGTCATCTGCATAACAGTGAAACAAAATGTCACATTTCCTGAGAATGGACCCTAATTGGAGCAAATACAGGGAAAACAGCATTGGGCCAAGAATAGAGCCTTGAGGGACTCCTAATGGAAGGGGTGGGAAACGTAGTCACCAAAGTGGACAGAAAAATTCCTGTCTGATAAATAGGACCTAAACCACTCCAGAGCAGTACCTTTAATACCGACGACATGTTCCAACCGGGAAAGTAGGATATTATGATCAATGGTGTCAAATGCATTTTGGCACTTGACATGTTAGCTAATAAAATGTTTGGTCATTATATGCTCATGTTATCTCAGGTTCATTAAACAGTATTAACTTTGATTATAATAATATTAGTAAAAGTTAAAATTAACTTTAACTGAGATTAATAAACACTTTACAAGTTCATTCTCATTTCACTACACTAATGCAGTGTAGTTAGCTAATGTTGACTAACAGAATCGTGTTGTGAAGCCCCAACAAAGTATTGCTGTTTTACAAATACTAATCATGTGACAATTCCCGCACAATTTGGGAGATTTTTTTTAATTAAGAATGTCTTTTCACACACTGTGAAATAATATAAAACCTGATTTTAACAATATTTTTACTGTAAAAGTACACATATTAAATATAGCTACAATATAGATGTTCACCCTAAATTAGAAGGTAATTCACATATTATTACTTCCTAGTAAAATTAAATTCACTACCCAGTTAAATCTAATTCACATTTTCACAAAGTAATGTAATGTAACGTTTACAGATTTTTTACGACATTATTTTACTTAAAAAAAAATAGTTCACCCAAAAACAAAAATTCAGTCTTCGTTTACTCACCCTCAAGTTTTTCCAAACCTCTGTAACCCCTGTCTGTAACCAAACAGTTGATAGGCCCCATTGACTTCCATAGTAATTTTGGGATAACAATGGGATCCATCACCTATTTGGTTACCTACATTCCTCAAAATATCTTCTTTTGTGTTCAGCAGAAGAAAGAAATTCATACAGGTTTGGAACAACTTGAGGGTGAGTAAATGATGACAGAATTTTAATTTTTGGGTGAACCATCCCTTTAAATTATCAGTATATTTTTACAGTATGGGTTTTGCATTTATGTTTGTCTCTTGCTGCTGCTGATTTGACAGTGAAACTGTTCTCACATCCTCCTGCACACTATGATGATGCATAAGGTCATAGTTCTTGCTGACAGCACTGAAAACTTCTTTCTCTGCATTGTACTTTGGCAGTTTTTCCAAATCTCTGATTTCGTGTTCAAAGGTTGGGCGGCTGTTCACTGTGTCCTGGCTCTGGCACACGGTTTGTACTGCAGTGCTGGCACACTTACACTTGCACTCGGAAGGGTGAGAGGCCTTCAGCACATGACGGGTGCCGTGATGGTTGCTTGTCTTCTGGATCTGCTGATTGGCCGGTTCTTTGACTTTCAGACCTGTGACGGAGCAGCAGCCCTGAGACCGACAGCAATGCAGACTGAAGAGCTTGGCCAAAATCCAGTCCAACATCTGCTTGATGATTATGGCAGTTACGCTGAAAAGAGAGTAGGTGCAGCTCACGCCAAGTATGATCATTACAGAGTTGGCTATCTGGTAGACCAAACGTGCTTCATAATGGGCCTTCTGTCCGCTCACCATGTCCCCAAAACCCATGGTGCTGAAAGCCACAAAGCAGAAGTACATAGACTCTAGGTAGCTCCAATCCTCCATAGCTGAGTACAGGCCTGATGCTCCGCAGTTCATCAGAAAAGCAACTGTTGCCAAAATGAGGGTTACGTAGTAAACTGAAGGTTTCCAGTCCTTCTGACCATCTCCATTTTCTGGTTGTGTGTTTAAATGTGGGATAATTTGTTTTTCACTCAGCTTTGTCCTTTGTTTTTGCCTTCGACATCTGTGTGTGAGGAATGTAATCAGAGTTATCATGCGTTCCAGAAAGAGGTTGAAGAATAGGATGGTGGTTGAGCAGCCTATCAGCCCATAGAAGATAAGGAAGATTTTTCCATTGAGGGTAGCTGGTGCTGCCATCCCAAAACCTGATATGTACACAAATATAGTTAATGAATGAGAATCATGGTGAAAAGAATGGTTCAGTAATGCTTTTTTCATACTGTAAATACTACTTTTATTTCTACCATATAAAGGTACTATATGAGTAGAAATTCTACGAGTAGTTTGGTGATATGCTGTTCCAAATTCAATCTGAAAAGTAGAATGATAGCATATAAGCAATGAATTTTAACATAGTGGAGTTACAAGAAAGTGAAATTATAGTTCTACCACAACAAAATCCAGATTTTCATCAGCCTTGAGTCTCGTTCTATAATCTTGAGGCAATCTTTTGTTGTGTTATGCAAGCAAGATGACGTGTCGTGTATGTCATTTTGTATATTGACAGACCACACTTTACATTGGACATTGTACATTTCAAGAGTTGCTTACATGTATCCATGATTACAAAGCTATTATGATGTGAGCTCTGGAGATTTGAATCAGGAAATTGATTTTCTTGCTATTCACCACTGAAAGATAAGCTCAGAGGCTGATAAAACTAGATTGTTAAAGATTGTTATCACGTGTAAACAGCCATTCTACCTTGAAATGAATGAACATGCTGTTTCTTCCAAAGCTAATGACTACATGGAGTCTGTAAGTGGGAGAAATATTAGTAAGCTTCTTCAAAAACAGGGACAGATGTATGGAGTGAAAAGGTTATTTAGATAATAAATAGACTTTATGTCAACAAAGAGAATTATGTTAATGGCTGAATACCACCTTTACACAGATGTTTACCGGTAATTACAACTTGTATTAGCCTATTATTTTTCAGAATTACAATAATAATAATTTCAATTAGATGACATAGAGCCTCAAAGGTAGGAAAAATTATTTAAGTTTATGTGATAGACAGAGGGATATATGGAAAGATCGACAGATTGATCGATTGACAGACAGACAGACTGATTAGCAGACAGAATGACTGACTGATTGATTGATTGATTGATTGACAGACAGACAGGCAGACTGATTGATTGATTGACTAATTGATTGACAGACAGATGGACAGATAGATAGATAGACAGATTGATCAGTTGACAGACAGACGGACTGATTAGCAGACAGAATGACTGACTGACTGATTGATTGATTGATTAATTGACAGACAGACAGACAGCTAGACAGACAGACAGACTGATTGATTGACTAATTGATTGACAGACAGATGGACAGATAGATAGAAAGATACAGTGATTGATTGATTGATTGACAGAGATAGAGAGACAGACAGATTGATAGATTGACAGACAGACAGAAAAACTGATTGACAGACGGATGGACGGACTGATGGAGCATTTGATAGAGCATTAGATAGATAGATGGATAGATGGATAGATAGATAGATAGATAGACAGATAGATAGACAGACTGATTGACAGACAGACAGACAGACAGATGGATTGACAGACAGACAGACGGATTGACAGACGGATGGACGGATTGACAGACAGACAGACAGACAGACGGATTGACAGACAGACAGACGGATTGACAGACAGACGGACAGACAGACAGACGGATTGACAGACGGACGGACAGACAGACAGACAGACAGACAGACTGATTGACAGACGGACAGACAAACAGACAGACGGATTGACAGACGGACAGACAAACAGACAGACGGATTGACAGACGGACGGACAGACAGATAGATAGACAGACTGATTAACAGACGGACGGACGGACAGACAGACAGACAGACTGATTGACAGACGGACAGACAAACAGACAGACGGATTGACAGACGGACGGACAGACAGACAGACAGACAGACTGATTGACAGACGGACAGACAGACAGACAGATCGATAGATAGATATGGTGTCATTATTCACTCCAGCAGACTTACCAATAGTGCTGACTACAGTTGCCACAAAGTAAAAAGCTCCTGAGAAGTCCCACCGGGGTCTCCGTGGTTCCATTCGAATCCCGGCAGCAATGGCCCCCTCATAGCGTCCCAGCAGCTCACGCAAGTCCTCTAAAGGAACCTGGTGATCCTGAACAAATTCAGCCAGCTGCCTGTTCCATTTGCAGTGTGCCTCCAGTTCTGAAGGTCTCTCGAGGGCCGAGAAGACAGCAGCCCCAAACAAGGTGTAGAAGAAAATCACAAACCATAACAGGGATATTCGGACAAAGTCTAAGTTGACACGAGACAAAATGCAGCCACAGCTTTTCCCGCTCCTACCAGAATCATCTGACTGAACCATTGATATCGAGAAATAAAATGTAAAATGATTAAAAAACCAGCAGGTCTTCAACTGCATTATACCTCCAGAGAACAATCCAAACCTCAAATTTAAAGTTTATTACCTCTTTCAGAATATTTAGCATACCATCCTTAAACGCTATTGATCCAGATTCAGAAGCTGCCTCAGAAATGCTGTTCTGAATGCTAAGTAGAGCAAAAGGTAAACATGATCATCCTTGCCATCTCCCCGCTTATGTACACTTCACATAATTGTGCTTTATTGCCCTGCCATTATTACTGTCACACATGTGTAGTTTATGGTTAAAAATCTGGTTAAGAGGTTTGAGGGCTCATACTTCACAAGAGGTTACCTGTGAATTCTCACCAGTGTGCCAAGACTGAATCAGAGGGACCTTCTCTTTAATACATACTATAGATAAAAGCATCCGACAGTCAATATCTACTCTCTAAAAATGCTGGGTTTCTCATTTAAACCAACGTTTGGGTTTGTCCATATCTGACCCAAACATGGGTTGAAAACTCAGGCTTGTTTGAAACAGCTCAAAAGATTAATAATAAACATGCAAAATATTTGATAATACATTGCAGTTCAAAATCTTGGGGTTAGTATAACATTTTTTTTATACTCAGTAAAACAGTAATATTGTCAAATATTATTAATATATAAAATAACTTTTTTTTTTTTTTTTTTAAATGTACTTTGCAACTCCATGTCAACTAACTCTCATTAGAGTATAGGTAGACTGTCCTACTGTTAGTAGATTGTTAGGGTTAACCCAAACCCTAATTAGTTAACATGTAGTTACTTATAATTAGTAGAATTTTTGGTTACACTTTATTTTAAGGTGTCAATATTACAGTATAATTACACATTTATAAATGTGTAAAAGTACACTGTATTTAGGGTTAGGATGAGGGTTTGGTTCAGGGTTAGTTGCATGTAATTGACCCTTCGCAAAGACCCGCCCCCTTTAGTTACTGTTGCTATGTCCGACAAGCCATGCGCTCTCACGCCACACATCATGTTCTCACGCAGTGAAAAATACATTGCGGAGCAAAGAGGACACTGACAACGCAATTATGCATAATTTCTAGTTATTACTATAGTAAATACATGTAACATATGTAACAATGACACTGTAAAATAAAGTGTTACTGAATTTTTTAAAAGGGGACCATCGAAACCATCGTTTTGTAACATTATAAATATCTTTATAGTCAAGCCATTCTTTCTGATAAAAGTATTTATTTCTTTTACCCCATTCTTTTGGTAGTGAACATCATATTTCATATTTCCCCTGATCATTTTAAATGACACTATCCTCTTAAAACTGTAAAACAATTGCATAATTCTGTAATTGTAATTTCAATATTTGCATTTATCCCTCCCTGTCCTGCATTAAACAGTGTGTGTAAGTCAACAATTTCATGTAATAATAATAAAAAAAAACACTTTAGATGGCAGAATTTGAACAATATGATCTTACCAGCCTTAATTTGAGCTGTTCTCTCACTCGTCCTGTAGGTGGAAGCAGTGGATTACTAGTTTGACCAGTATCAGGATTTTACATTCACAGCATTTAGATGAGCTCCACTAATGTCAGACTGCAAGAAAACACGTTTAAGTGTAACATGAACATTTAAGGACGGTGTGTCGGATCGACATGGTTTGCTCGCGGATAAAGGGTTAATGAAAAGTGTTTGCTTGCTGGAACAGACATCCGAAAGGAAGCCTCTTGTTCACGGAAGTAGGCATGTTATGGTTTTCATGATTAACTGTTATCACATTTTTTTTTCTACATTGTCCCTGCGACTAATCTCTTAACTCTCAGGAACGCCATCGTTACTTGTAAATCAGGATTGTACGGACTGCGTTGCCTCGTTTGCGAGCTGCAGTATCAAAGCAGAATTCCCAAACATTTAACTGTTAGGAGGACGAGAAATACCCGTATGACAGTCTGTTGAGCAGATGCTAAACACAAAGCATATCTGCAAGCAGCAATGTGGCCCTGCACACCAAATGACTGAGCTGGATATAGGCTTCGTTTGATTGAAAATATCAGTCTTTATGATTTTACTTTGCTTATAACGTTTGGCCGCTACGAGGCGCTGTTGCCAATGACTTGGATGTATTAAAACTCTATTAAAAAGTTTATAGACAAACTTTATGTTGGCTTGAGAAAACCTTGCCAGAAAGTTTGAAGTTTGAAATTTTTAAGGCCATTCTACTACTGTGTCCTGTGTGGATTCAAGAGTGTTGCTATGTGGTTGTTAGGCAGTTACTAGGGTATTCTGCTTTGTTGCTATGTAGTTGCTATGGTGTTCTGGATGGTTACTAGGCAGTTTCTATGTGGTTGCTAGGCTATTCTGGGGGGTTGCTAGGGTGTTGCTATGCAGTTGATAGGGTACTCGAGGTGGTTGCTAGAGTGTTGCTATGCGGTTTGCTTGGGTATTCTGGGTGGTTGCTTGTGTGTTGCTATGTGGTCGCTAGGCGGTTACTAGGGTATTCTGCTTTGTTGCTATGTAGTTGCTATGGTGTTCTGGATGGTTACTAGGCAGTTTCTATGTGGTTGCTAGGCTATTCTGGGGGGTTGATAGGGTGTTGCTATGCAGTTGCTAGGGTACTCAAGGTGGTTGCTAGAGTGTTGCTATGCGGTTTGCTTGGGCATTCTGGGTGGTTGCTTGAGTGTTGCTATGTGGTCGCTAGGCGGTTACTAGGGTATTCTGCATGGTTGCTGTGCAGTTGCTATGGTTGTTAGGGTGTTGCTATGCGGTTGGTAGGGTACTCAGGGTGCTTGCTAGGGTGTTGCTTTGCAGTTGCAAGGGTATTCTGGGCGGTCACTAGGTAGTTACTAGGTTATTCTCCATGGTTGCTATGCGGTTGCTAGGGTACTCAGGGTTGCTTGCTAGGGTGTTGTTATGTGGATGCTAGGGTAATCTGGGTGGGTGCTAATGTGTTGCTATGTGGTTGCTAGGGTATTCTAGGTGGTTGATAGAGCGTTGCTGTGCAGCTGCTAAGGTACTCATGGTGGTTGCTAGGTGTTGCTTTGCAGTTGCTAGGGTACTCAAGGTGGTTGCTAGAGTGTTGCTATGCGGTTTGCTTGGGCATTCTGGGTGGTTGCTTGTGTGTTGCTATGTGGTCGCTAGGCAGTTACTAGGGTATTCTGCATGGTTGATGTGGAGTTGCTATGGTTGTTAGGGTGTTGCTATGTGGTTGGTAGGGTACTCGGGGTGCTTGCTAGGGTGTTGTTGTGCGGTTGCAAGGGTATTCTGGGTGGTTGCTTGGGTATTGCTTTGCGGTCACTAGGCGGTTACTAGGTTATTCTCCATGGTTGCTATGCGGTTGCTAGGGTACTCAGGGTTGCTTGCTAGGGTGTTGCTATGTGGTTGCTAGGGTAATCTGGGTGGGTGCTAATGTGTTGCTATGTGGTTGCTAGGGTATTCTAGGTGGTTGATAGGGTGTTGCTGTGCAGCTGCTAAGGTATTCAGGGTGGTTGCTAGGTGTTGCTTTGCAGTTGCTAGGGTACTCTGGGTGGTTACGAACAGTATGATGGGAATGGTGTGGCATAAGCTTTCTAGCTGCAGTCACACTTTGTTTCGCAAAATTTTGCATGCAGTATCTAGTCATTTCAACGGACCCTTTGCAAACAGTTTGATTGACAGGCGATCTGACCAATCACAACCCTAAATCCGCCATTTTGTCTGACAAAGCAGTCAGGGGAGTTAGTAGATTAACGTTGGTGAACTTGAACTTGAAAAATTGTGTGAACTCACGTCTTTCTGTGCTTGAAACAACATTCCTTCTGATGTTCATTCATGTTTATTTGATGCTATAAATGAACTAGTATGAAGAGATGATCTTGAAGGAGCTACAGCGATCTGTCACGACACATTAAAGACACACTAGACGCTATTTATTGTATAAACTTCTTTAAAAAATTACAATATTTTAAATATGAAACTGTTTCATACGTATGTCAACATGTTGTCAGTGTCCTCTTTGCTCCAGGATGTATCTTTCACTGCGTGAGAACATGATGTGTGGCGTGAGAGCGCATGACTTGTCAGACAAAGCAACAGTAACTAAAGGGGGCGGGTCTTTGCAATTGGACAATTGGACTCATGTTTCGTGTGAGGAAGAAAATGTTCCTTACGCTTGTGTTCAAGTTTGTAACGTTTGTAAAATTCTCTGTATTGACCAACAGAAAGCTGCAGTCTGCTAACCAGCTTTGACCACGCTGGAAGAGTGGAAGAAGTGTTTAAAATGCTGTAAACATTTACTCAGAGGGAAAGCAAGGAATAAATTTAATTCAGCATGAACCAACAAACCCGAGAAAAACACACGTCAAGACTACATGGTTATAATTAGACAACTTTGAGCTGTTGGTGGTGCACATTTGGCCCCTAAAGAGCGATCATAACCACAGTGCAATGATTCTTACACAACACACGTCACTTACAGACCCCCACGTCAATCATTAAACTCCTCAGATTAGGGGATCTTCAATAACTCCCTCTCCACGACAAGTTTAAGACAACAACAAAGTAGAAAAGAATAGAAAAATATCGGCTACAAACGAAACGCCAGTGGCACGCCGTGCTCTACTTCAGTAGAGTATGTTAAAGTCCGTCCCTTGTTCCCTTGAAAGCAGTTGTTTGCCGGAGAACACTCCAAAGATCTCTGACAGGTTGACCATTAACCCTGCCATTGATTACAGCTCTTTCCCCTGACCTCACCAGCTCTTCATGTTTCACAGATCCACTCTCATGAGTTCATAGCCCTCGGATGCTCCTGGTAACTCCCGTGTTGAGCTGAAGAAGACATTTCCTTCCTTATCGTTTTAAATGGCGAAGAGCGGATATGGCTACTACCGAACGACTATATTCCTGGCCATGTTTGTGGGCTACACGCTGTATTACTTCAACAGGAAGACATTTTCCTTCGTGATGCCCTCTGTAATGCAGGAGATCCCGCTGGATAAGGATGATCTGGGTGAGCATGTGCGACTAGTGGCTTGTACTTCGTCTCTGTCATGTGCCCACACATGTTTTATAAACGCTTACATTAATAGGAATTACAGTAAATGAGGATGATAAACAATGGACAGAACAGTTTGTTAATTGCATAATTCCATGTATCCAATGCCTTTTCTTTTCCCTGATGAAAATCATATTGAGTTTAAAATACTCCTAAAAGGATTATAATTCAGATTTAGCTGAATATCGACAGAACATAAGCACATGTTAGAATATACAGTAACTATAAGTCATTTATAATGTGTTTTCTGATAGAGAAAACATGTTTAAGACAGTCATCTTTTTTGACTTTATTATTAAAACTCATGAACAGATATAAAATGGCATTATTAAGCAGACGTTTTAGATTGTACAAAATTACATTTTTTGATTGATCTGTTAAATAAATATGTTAAATAGTATATCTAACCATTCAAAAGTTTTTTTTTGAAAGAAATTCATACTTTTATTCAGCAAGGATGCATTAAATTGATCAAAAGTGACAGTAAATACTATCAAATATTATCAACACAACTGTTGATAATAATAAAACAACACTGATGATAATCAGAAATGTTAGAATGATTTCTGAAGGATCATGTGACACTGAAGACTGGAGTAATGGTGCTAAATTCAGCTTTGATCACAGGAATAAATTATATTTTAACATATATTACATTAGAAAATAGTTATTTCGAAATTTTAACAATATTACTGTTTTTACTGTATAAATGCATGCTGAACATTAGAGACTTCTTTCAAAAACATGTAAAAAATCCCAAACCTTTGAAGGGTAGTGTATGCTTTCCACCATGTTAGTTGGTGTTTTATTCCCACTCATACACCTTCCACCCTGTTACCTGAAATTTCATCAAAGAAATTAATTACCAGTAACTATAACCAGAAAATATCAGATTATATATAATGGATTCACGTTCCACCCTGTTAGAAAGAAGCTGTATCATGTCTAACAGTCTAGAATATGCAACTGAAATGCATTTTTAGTTTAGTTTTCTCTTTAAATGTCAGTCATGATTATTTAAACATAGAATAAAATAAGTAAGCAATAAGGAACGACAGGCTGTTGTATCGTGAATAAGTCACGGCTGCTAGGCACGATGCTAGCGGATCCCCTGCAACCCCTTCAGCCGTAATTGTTCATGATACAGCCTCTTGTACCTTATTGCTTTTATAAAACGGTTACCACACAATATAAATATAAAAAGCCAAAAATATGTATCAATGCTACTTTTTATGAAATAAAATCAGTAAATGTATTTCTTCCGCTGGAAAAAATAGTCCCTATCCGTGAACAGCAACAGAAGTTACATTATTATGCCATTAGATGGCGGCAAAGATTGTCTTTATGAGTGTGTCAGTCAGTAGCGAAGACTTTTACATTGAAAAGACTGAATTGTTGTGAATACGAAACAAGACGCAACTAACGAATGCTTTGACTAGAGCTGTCAGTCACGGGAAAACCCATTGACTGTTAAAAGATAAGATATTGCAGCGGACATTTACACAGTTTTCTTATTATGAAAATAGGACTGACCTGAAGGAAAATGCTAAATCTGAATGCAGGTAATAAACTCACTCACTCGATCTCTTCTGCAATGAACAAAATGAATTAAGAACAAGCAGTTTACGTTGCTAAGAGTTGTTGCTAAGGGTGTAGTGATACACAGAAATGGTGGGTGAAGCGGCCATGGCCGTGTTCCATCTCGAATAAAACACAGCTATTGACCAATCAGAATCAAGGTCAGGATATAGCTATTATAAACTATTATAAAACATTTACACGCAAATTTGGCCTTTCTTCCTCCCTGTTATGCCATATTCCATTATCACTCATTTCATACATATGGGCTGATTGAGCTGATCCAGTGTTTTTTTTATTTAATTTTTTTAATTTAAACACCAAGCAATTCCTTTTCCTGACAAAATGTTTAGCATGTCACGAGATCGACCCCATACAACAATATTAAAATGAGATGGTCTGCTTTGGCGTGTTGCCCGGATCTACTTTATCAGCACAGTGATTGAATGGCTCTCTGAAGTCTTTCCAGTCCTTAAAGGGATAGTTGAAAATTCTGTCCTCATTTACTCACCCTCAAGTTGTTCCAAACCTGTATGAGTGTCCTTGCTGTGATAAACACATGTGGATAACCAAACAGTGGATGGGCCCCATTGACTTCCATAGTATGGAAGAAGAAAAAAATACTACGGAAGCCAATTGTTTGGTTACCCACATTCTTTTGTGTTCAGCAGAAGAAAGAAATGTATACAGGTTTGGAAGAACTTGATGAGGGGGAGTAAAGGCTGGCATAATTCTCATTTTTGGGTGAATTATCCCTTTAAGCCAGTTCAAAGTGAAAATGCCTAATGAATTGCTTTTTTGTCTGATCTTTGTAAACCCTCATGTTTTTGAGTGTCTAATCAAGGTTTATTTCATCTTTGTGCACCGCAGGTCTAATCACCAGCAGTCAATCTTTGGCCTACGCCATTAGCAAGTTCATAAGCGGTGTGCTGTCCGATCAGATGAGCGCACGATGGCTTTTCTCTATTGGGCTGTTTATGGTTGGCGGCATCAACGTGGTTTTCTCTCAGTCGTCCTCGGTGGTGGTGTTCTCAGGCCTGTGGTTTCTGAATGGACTGGGTCAAGGTCTAGGATGGCCACCATGTGCAAAAGTACTGCGCAAGGTATGGGTCCATTCCTGTATTCTATGTTTAAAGACAGTCATCTTTTATGACCTTATTATTAAACTCATGAACAGATAAATGTTATGTAAATGCAGATGCTATGTATGCATTATACATAGAGATACATACATATACACAGTTTCTATACTGGCATCAATGGTTCCATGAAGATCCTTTAACATCCATGGAACCTTTCCATTGCACAAAAGGTTCTTCAGATTATTAAAATGTTCTTCACACTAATGGTTCTTTTAAAGGTTCTTTGGGGAACCAAAATGGTTGAAAAGTTTTGAAGGCAGTAAGATTTTTTAATGCTTTCGAAAGAAGTCTCTTATACTCATATATACATTAAAACAGTAATATTGTGAAATATCAAATAGATTATAATTTAAATGATTCCTGTGATCAAAGCTGAATTTTCAGCATCATTACTCCATTCTTCAGTGTCACATGATCCTTCAGAAATCATTCTGATATGCTGATTTTCTGCACTAGAAACATTTGTTATTATTATCAATGTTGAAAATTTCAACATTGATAATACTGCTTCATATTTTTTTGGAAAGAGCGATACGGGATTCTTTGATGAAAGATAGAAAGTTCGAAAGAACAGCATTTATTATTGTTAGTTCATGTTAATGTAATATTATAAGTTCCACTTGTCACTTTTGATCAATGTAATGCATCCTTACTAAAAAAAAATATATATATATTTTTAAACTACAGCGTACTTCATATAATACCTATTTATTTCAGATTCAGGACTACATATTAAATAAATTGATTCATTTGTTTCAATAGTGGTTTGAGCCGTCTCAGTTTGGGACCTGGTGGGCAGTGCTGTCCTGTAGTATGAATTTGGCTGGAGGTCTGGGGCCCATAATTGCCACACTGATGGCCCAAAGCTACAGCTGGAGGTCCACACTGTCCATCTCAGGCCTGACCTGTGTGGTCATGTCCTTCTTCTGTCTGCTCATTATCCGAAATGAGCCCAGTGAAGTTGGCCTGCCAAATATTGAAGCTGGTGCAAAGAAAGGCAAAGGAGGTATGAAAACGTCACAATTCACACGTATGCGCATTTTATATCAGTAGGAAATATATTACATTAAGGAATTAAAATTGAATGCTGTTATCTTGATTGTCCTTAGTTAGTTGTGTTTGCGATGACTGGTTTTGCTTATATAGATCATTGCGGAAGACTGCATTAGATAAAAGGTTTCACTCGCTAGTGAACTATTGGACCAAAACAGAGTACAAAGGGGTGTGTTTTACTGTGTCTGTGTGTTAATTCATGTTTTTTCTGTCGAAGGTCACTTGTGTTGAACTAATGGACTTTTCTGTCTGTCCTCCAATAACAGTTGTACATTTGATCCATCTGTTCTCTACCTTTGATTTCAGGCTCCAGCAAAAATGAAAGCACCTTCAAAGAGTTCATCTTTTCTCCTTATCTGTGGGTGTTATCGTTTGGCTACCTGGTGGTGTTTGGGGTGAAGACTGCTTACACTGACTGGGGGCAACTTTTCCTCATCCAGGACAAGGGCCAGTCAGCACTAATGGGTACTGTGTGTGGTCCGAAGTATTAGGTTTTTTAGGCTTCAGATGTGATCTAATGAGGGTCTTAAAGGTATGGAAACTCATTTCCTCAATGGAATAAAGAATATTAAAAGTAACTGCAACTTTTTAACCACACAATTCTGACTTTTCTTGCAATTCTGAGTTTATATCTCACAATTGCAAGATGCAAACTTGCAATTCTGATTAAAAAACTCTGAATTGTGAAATAAAAAAGAATTCAGAAGCAAAACAGTCTGAATTCCGAGATGTAAACTTATGAGGAAAAAAGTGAGAATTCTGAGATGAAAAATTCAGAATTGTGAGCGAAAAAGTCAGAATTGCAAGATGTAAATTCAGAATTATGAAGGAAAAAAGTAAAAATTACGAGATGTAAACTCAGAAAATGTCAGTAATGCGAGATGTCAACTCAGATTTATGATGAAAAAAATCAGAATTCCAAGATGAAAAACTCAGAATTATGAGGAAAAATGTCAGAATTGTGAGATATAAACTCATAAACTCGCAATTGTGGAAAAAAAAGTCTGAATTGCGAGATAAAAAGTCACAATTACCTTTTTTTTATACTCAGAAGTCAAAATTGTGTGATTTAAACTCAAATAAGTCAGAATTACAAGATGTAAACTCAGAAAATGTCAGTAATGCGAGATGTCAGCTCAGATTTATGATGAAAAAGTCAGAATTCCGAGATGAAAAACTCAGAATTATGAGGAAAAATGTCAGAATTGTGAGATATAAACTCGCAATTGTGGAAAAAAAGTCTGAATTGCGAGATAAAAAGTCACAATCACCTTTTTTTATACTCAGAAGTCAAAATTGTGTGATTTAAACTCAAAAAAGTCAGAATTGCAAGATGTAAATTCAGAATTATAAGGTAAAAAAGTCAGAATTACAAGATGTAAACTCAGAAAATGTCAGAAATGCGAGATTCAACTAATATTTATGAGGAAAAATGTCAGAATGTCAGAAAAAAAGTCTGAATTGTGAGATAAAGTCACAATTATCTTTTTTGTTTTTTTACTCTGTTGCGGAAACAAGCTTCCATAGAAAGGGCCAGCTTTTTGTATAATGAAGATGTTTTCAGTTCTAAAAGTTACAGTATGTTTTCTTAATTTCATGATACGATAAACTCCTTTTATTTATTTTTTTCTCTTTAAAAAAAAATCTGCAAAGTGTGTGACTTTTGGGTTATGGACAAACATGCGTACTGCTGATTTTCACAGGCAGTTCCTTCATGAGTGCCCTGGAGATGGGAGGACTGCTGGGTAGTTTGGCCGCAGGATTCCTGTCAGACAGGGCCGTGGCAAAGGTGAGTTTATACCATCAATATCTATTTATATGAAATCCAAATACCATGCATGACAAACCATGAGCCATAAAGTACCACCACAATTTACATTTAATTTTTCAGCTTTCTTTGACGAATAGAAAGTTCAAAAGAACAGCATTTAATTGAAAATAAATATTTTGTAGCATTGTATTTACTGTCACTATTGATCAATTGAATGTGTCCTTGCTGTATTAATTTCTTACTGACCTCAAACGTTTGAACAGAAGTGTATCTGAAGTGCAGGATTTTTGGTCTTGTATTTGCAGCATGGACTGCGTCTGTACGGAAACCCTCGCCATGGGCTCTTGCTCTCCATGATGGCTGGGATGTGTGTCTCCATGTACCTCTTCCGCACTACTGTCACAGCACACAGCTCAAACGTAAGTTCGGGATCTTTACACATTATCTAATGTGACAAAACAGATAATATTGATGACTCATCCTGCACCACACAGATTTTTGTCCAATCAAATGCTTCTAGAGTGAGAGTGTCTCTTTCCAGTTGATGTGACTGGTTGTGATATAAACAAACATAAAACAAAACTTCCTTTTGCAATTAGAAATATGTCAATGCATGAAAAGAAAACTGCGTTTATGGGGTCTGTAATGTGCCGGTTTCATTATAATTGTACTCACAGGTCTGGATTCTTTTGTTGGGCGCTGCTTTTGGCTTTTCCTCCTACGGACCGATTGCCTTGTTTGGAGTTCTTGCGAATGAAAGCGCTCCATCGAACTACTGTGGAACCTCTCATGCCATCGTCGCCCTAATGGCAAACGGTGACCATCTTCTCAATTTATTTCTTAGTTGTTTTTAGACAAGTTTGGTAGAAAAAATGTCCACACTTATGTTTTAGCGACAAAATGCAGTCTAGTTTTGATCGGTCCGGTACTTACAGAATAAAATAACCAGCGATAACTTCAGTTTTATGACTTTTGGTCTATTTTTTCTAGTGTGAATTCTATTAGCATTCCCAAATACAACTTACATGTTAGCCAGTTGCCTATTTCAAAGAATGTGTTTTTGTGTTTGTTTTCCGACAGTTGGCGGTTTCCTGTCAGGGTTGCCATTTGGCACCATCGCTAAACACTATGGCTGGAACACGGCATTCTGGGTAGCAGAAGTAACCTGTACTGTCACCACAGTTGGATACTTCATCCTCCGAAATATACGCACCAAAATGGGAAGCATACCAAAGAAGGCTGACTAAACATAAGCGTATTTAAATGTCTTTTAACTAGTTTTTAAAATACGGTATAAAGGACACAATGCAGCATTGCTGAAAATGTCTAGGATTTAACTTTTGTGAAATATGGATGAATTCAGTGTGGATATCTATTCCCTTGATTTTACATTATATATTTTTACCAGTGTACAAAATATGATACCATGTTGTGTCACTTTCAGAAGCACATCATGTTATTTATTCTGTTCAATTTAAAAAAAACGAATGACAGTATTTTATAATGTTCTGTTCACTGTTGCAGAACTTAATGTTTATTAAGCCATTTCTTCTGTGGTTTTAAAAGGTTGCCATTAAATCAGTTCGAATAAAATGTATTTCTTGAACTTTTCATCCGTTTCAGAGCTTTAAGTGGTCCTACCTCTGTATCTGTATATTACAAAATTATAAACGTGTATGATGAAATACGTGACCTAACTGTTAAGTTATATCACGTGACTGTTTGATAGCACAATGAAATGAGTTTATATGAATAAAACATTTGAGACTTAAGATTTACACGTTCATGATATTCCTGTTTGACCTTCTTTTAAACTTTAGCAACCTTTAGACCAAAATGGATCCAAGATACAGTGGACTTTTCTGTTGACAAAACGTAAATAACATTCATTTCATTTGGATAGACGGCAATAAAAACACTTCAGTGAACTGTATTGAGCATGTTAAGCTCCTCCAACTTGTGTAGAAGTTCTGCGAAAGATCACATTACAAACTTAAACTGTCCATTATTTACAAAGGTTATGTCTCATTTTGGGGCTTAAATTCAAAAAGAAACATAAAAGAGCGCCATTTAAAGTGGTCTTAAATTGAGTTAAATCATTCGAGCTTGAGAGGAAAGGATGGAAATGCCAGCAATCCAAACATTTGGATTCGTTTGACTGCAGAACTTCTGGAGATCCTGACAGGTGGACGAACACACTCAATGCAAGTCCAGTTCAGGATCCGGGTCCAAATGTCCCAGCTTTCTCTGCTACTTCCAGAGAATTCTTTAGGTTTTGGTCAAAAAGCTCACATCTGAAAGAAAGCATGCATTATTTTTTTGTGTTATACACAACCTTGTTGGAGGATATTAGCATCAAATTCAACTGCATGCAATGATCATATGTTTGTAATAGTAAAAAACAACAAAAAAACACCTGATAGGCATCTCTAAAGAGTAGAAAGGATTCTTCAGTGCAAAGTCTGAGTATATTTCATAAATCTTTCTTAGGAGGGCATCGATACCAGTCTGCCGAGGGTCTGCCAATACAATGAACTTAATACCTGCAAAAATAAAATAATAAGTTCAGTTAGAATCAATGGTTTTGTTTGACACTGAATGAACACCATTATATGACTTAAAGGTGCAGTAAGCAATTTCTGAGAAACGCTGTACAAAGTGGATCGGACAGAGCACCAGAATACTCCCGTGGCCAATCAGCAGTAGGGGGCGTGTCCACACATAATAGACGAGGAGAAAGAGAGAGATTTGAAGAAAGACAGATGGCTGAGAGACATTACAAAAGAGAAAAGGTCAGAAGAATATCACTAGAAAAACAATGGCCATGATCAAGCAAGAGCTTTAAGCCGTTCATTTTTTGTTCTTACTTCTTCGCTTTATTTTCAGGAAGTATCATTTCGATTTGCTTCAGCTATGATGAACAGACATCCACTCTGCGTGTTTGTGCATTTTGTGGGCGGAGCGATGAAGAAAGGGGTGTGTTTGTTAGGGTTGTTTTCAAATATCAACAGAAATCGCTTACCGCACCTTTGATTTTCATTTCAATAAGAGAAAACATAGACCTGTGAGTGTTTGAAAGCAGTGCAGTTTAAACATATCCGTCTCCAGCATTTCAATACCAGAGCTGCCAACTTCAGGCGACAACTGTGATCCAATGGCAAACAGCCTGAGAATAAACAGGAAAAGACATCAGTTTCAAAATACATAACAGCATTCTGATGAATGGTTTATTATGATTACGCTTCTGAAGACGATTTATCTATATACTGCACTAACACTCAAACATTTAAAGTCAGTTTTTTTTTTCCTTGAATCTTAATCTTAAATAAATTCTTTGTAATCAAAGAATCCTGAAAAAGATTTAGCTCAGTTTCCACAAACATATTCCCCCGGTTTCACAAACAAGGCTTAAACTAATTCTAAACTAAAAAAAAAATAATAATAATGCATGTTTAAGCTGTTTTAACTGAAAGTAACTTGCACTGACAAATCTTAAAATATGTCAGAGCCATTGTTTGGTCTCAAGATGCACACCAGTAATGTTTTTTTCTAGGGTATGTTTATAAAAGATACTTCAATGCCGTAAATTAAAATAAGGCCTAATCCTGGATTAGCCTAAACCCTGTCTGTGAAACCGAGCCATTAAGCAGCACAACAGTTTTTAACATAATGATAACAAATAAATATTTCTTAAGAATATCACTGATGAACTTTGGTATTTAAGCCTTGTTTAATGACTTAGACAAGTTGTGTTGGTCCGTGGAACACAAAAGATGCGTTTTAATAGAGTCATACTATGGCAAGCCGTTTTGACATTCATTTTCAGGATATGAAATTGTGATATCAACAATTACATTTTCACTAGTTAAAATGTTAATTCTTGATATCAACAATTGAATTGCTCCTAGTAAAAATATTGATTTCTGATATCTGAAAATGAATTCCTGATATCAACATAATTTCTGATATCTTAAACGGCTTTCTTACTAGTAACAATCACATTCACAATCACATAATAGACATTTACACTAGTAACAATGTAATTGTTGATATCAGTAATTTGTATTTTTACTAGTAAGAATTATATTCCTGATATGTGAAACTGGAATTTCAACTAGTAAGAAATTAATTCTTGATATCAACAATTGAATTTGAATGGCAGCCTATGGTGAGATTTCACTAGTAAAAATACAATTCTTGACATCAACAATTATAGTTTATACTAGTGGAAATTGAATTGTTGATATCAAGAATTAACGTTGTTACTAGTGGAAATGTAATTCCTGATATCAAGTATTAACATTTTAACTAGTGAAAATGTAATTGTTGATATCACAAGTTCATATCCTGAGAATGAATAAATGTCAAAACGGCTTGCCATAGTCATGCAGGTTTGAAACATTACAATAAAGGTGTGAAATATTTAAAGAAATCTACTCACGAGTGAAACATTGAGGCCAGCATGAGTTTCTCATTGGATGACAGTCTCTGTCGGCCGAATCTAATGGACACTGGATAGTTGGCAGGATCTTTCAGGTATTCCAGTATCTCCTTCCCATCAGCCGTGAACTTACCATTCACATCTACACCGTTAATGGAGAGAAGCGCGTGACCGACTGCATAAAAGAAAACAATTCATTAAATCCACAAGAACAGATGAATGGACCTATGGGATGGTTTGCAGACACATAAACGCACCTCTGATCCCGTCCCGCTGTCCGAACGACACGACTACCTTCTCATCATGAATCTTTAAAACTAAATCAAGAGGAAAGCTGAACGTTTTCTCAACTTCAGCTCGAGGTACATAATTGTCGTACTGGTAGATGAGTCCACCAGCCTTGTTGACAACATACACACTGAAGATCGCCATTTTCTTCCTGTCATCGGGGCAGTCATGTGACTTTGTAGAGTGGGAAAATAATTTTTTATTTTTTATTTTATTTAAATAAATAAAAATTATCTCCAGTATCTTTCCTGTAATAATTATCTTATTTTAATGTATTTAATTCATTATTGAATTCTTAGAATCACCGCTGCTACTGAAGCGTGAGAAGGTCACATGGTATCTGTTACTTTCCTCAACGCTATCAGAACGGACTAATCACGGTTTTTTTTGATGACATCAAGATTTTTTTGCCCATTTCAATTTTGAATTCCATAACCAATATTTATTTTATTATTTTAACGTTTTTATGTACAAATGACGGAGACATGTAACAAAATCTGCATGCGGTTTAAAAGGAGATTCGTGTTTCTGAGCTCCCACGCGCCCTCTGGAGACAGACAACAATGTAAACTTTCGGGGGAAAACGTGACGAACTTATATCTAAGTGAAATATGTAAAAAAATCCCAGATATGAATAGTTATATAACGCTTTATAGTAATGCTACCTTCCCATGAGCTAAATTGACTTTTCTTGCATAAGTATATATATTTAATGGTCTTGTTTATGAAGCAAAAGACTTTTAAGGTTGATTGGGACACTTTTTGCCATTGAGATGACTGGGAAAAAGGTTCCCAATCAACCTGAATTCACTCAATGTTTTTTTAGAAGAATATAATTTGGTTCAAGAACTAATTATGTTATAATTTGCACATATTACGCACATGTGAAATGAGGATATAAGCTATTGTCTAATTGGACATATACATTTATTTTCACACTTTAAAATGTCAGGGCTGTACTCTCTTGGTATACTTTCAAGCTTCAACTCAAAAAGTATTATGTGGATATTAATTTTTTTTCTCTGTTATATTTTCATTTGCTCTCTGCTAATTTTCTATTTGTTTAAACATTTATGAGAAACAGTCTTCCCTTTAGTCTGTACTGATGTTTCCCTTCTATAGAGCATTTCCAACACTGGGTTTAGTCGGGTCTTTATTAAACATTCTGTTTGCTACACACAGCTTTGAATGGTGAATAAAAGCGAGAGGAAACCTGTCATAGTCTTTGCTGGCTGAGGGAAGTCAGAGGTCAGATATTGATGGATGTGGTCAGCTGTTTGCCTTATCATTGCCCACCCTGAATGCAGAAAGAGCCACAGGATGTGCACGAACCAGCATAACCTTCGACAGCATACAGTTTCTCATGCTGCCCAACAACATCCTTTAAAAATGCTTTTATTTTATCCATTCAAGATTCTTAATAGGCTACTTTTATTCAGCATTGATGCATTATGAATGCATTATTATAAAAACATTTAAAATGTAACAAAAGTTTTCTATTTCAGTAAATCATGTTCTTTTGAACGATACATTTATCATTCTGAAAAAAGTTAAATTTTCACAAAATGTCTTGAGCAGCAGGATCATGTGACACTGAAGATTTAGCTTTGCCATCACAAGAATAAATTGTAATAAAATTATACATTATATATGTTTTAAAGAAAAGGCATGAGTCAAAATGCTAAATTATTATATTCAGATTTGTGGAAAGCACACTATCTTTTCGATCCGCCGGCTAAATGAAAATGTAGTTTCACTCTCTGCCAGTAGATGGAGCTTATGGAATTGATCCTTCGCAAACAGTTTGATTGACAGGCGATCTAACCAATCATAACCCCAAATTCGCCATTTTTTGTGTCTCTTTAATGTGTCGTGACAGATCGCTGTAGCTCCTTCAAGCGGCTCGTGAACCGATCATCTCTTCATACTAGTTCATTTATAGCATCAAATAAACATGAATGAACATCAGAAGGAATGTTGTTTCAACCGCGGAAAGACGTGAATACACACAATTTTTTAAGTTCACAAACGTTAATCCACCCCCTTGCTGCATTGTCGGATAAAATGGCGGATTCGGGGTTATGATTGGTCAGATCGCCTGTCAATCAAACTGTTTGCGAATGTTCAATTGCAGAAATATTGCAGTTAAACCGTCATAAACCATATTGCGTTTCCTGTTAATTTGTATTCAAATTTAAGACCTCTTCAAATGAGACTTTTCTTATAACATTTAAGTATATAAAAGTTTTACGGCCTCAATTTTGATACAACTGAATATAATTTCCAGTGACTTGCGTGTAACTATTTCCATCTCTGGATTAACTAATTTTGGGTTTTGTTTTATAACCATTTCATTCAGATTCTTAAACTATCTATACAACACAAAGCTCATGCATAACAAGCCTGAAGAGGCAGAGAGACACAACTATTAATACTTCGACCTGTTTTAGGGTGCTGTCCAACAGAAAAGCAATGAGCGAAGCCACTAACTTTAGTTTCCTATCCGGCACTCGAGCTTAGAGAGTGACTCACATGCATAAAAGTCAAACAAGTGCAGAAAACGCTCTATAATTCTCTCTTACAGTCATTTTTTCCTTCTTCCCGCGCGCTCTACCCTTCCTCCCGTCCCTCCCTGAGCAACAACACAACTAGCTACTGGTGTTTATGGGTCTCGCGAATGAATCCACTCTCAAGTGATCATTAAAGTCTGGCTTTTGCGTAACGCGACCTCTGAAGGATATGTGAGATCCTGAGAGGAAGTTTGGGGGGTGTCCGCGCTGAGACTGATCCAGAATCAGATTTATGGGAGGCAGCTGTTGAGGGTTTGACAGACAGACGGATCGGAGGACTCTGCGCAACACAAGCAGATTTGAGCCCGCAGATCACATTAAAACAGCAAGGGTAAGACACACTTTAAGTTCAACTCTTATTCTTTCAGTTAAGATTGACTCCTGACTTGATTTTTAAAGTGTTAATCTCGTTTCTCAGCACTGAAAATGTTTGAATGACCAATAAATGTGGAATTGATAGAGATAAAATGATTATAATCACAATTTAATCGTGTTAAATTGTATAGCCTAATCTGTACTCATTAATGTCATCCATGTATGTATCAAAATGGCCACACGTGTAAAAAATAAAATAAATAAATAATGGGGTGCACTTACTTTTGCACAGCAATGTATCTTTATCCCTTTTTCATGTCAAAAACATCAGCCATTGAAATTAAGAAATATTTGGACTTCTGAAAATGGAAAGTCATAATGTTCGAGCTCTGATCATTATTTCAAACACTTTCAGGCTGTTTTCCCCCTTTAAAATGTGAGCACAGTCCTGGGACCTATTTTTAGAGGGCCGAGGCATTACGGCGCGCTGGAGTTATGCAGACTGCAAGATTAGACTGAGTGGGGAGAACTTCATACAGCTTGTTATGTTTGCCCACAGCTTCTCTCCACAAGCTCTTATCTGGGCTCCTCAGAGAGCTGGTTTTCCCACCTCATAACGGTTTATCCTCCAGCAGAACTCCACAGAAACAAGCGCAATATCGCGCCAGCTCAATCTTCCTGGCTTCCCTTGATATTTGATCAGGTCCGGCTTTGACACCACGAGGATCTTGGAATCTCTGTTAAAAACAAAGTCAGACTCCGGTGGCTTGCGTTCTGCTGTAATTTCTTCTCTTGGCAGCTTAGATGAGGCTGGAAACAGTGAAAGAGCATCAGTAGGGTGGGTTAATGGAAAAAAGTCCTGAGGGAGACCGAGAGAGAAAAAGAGAGGCTGTCTGTGAGCAACTTGTGGAGTCAAGATGTTTACTTTCTTGTAGGACTTTACTGAACCTCTGCAGCCATCGA